>BSBK01003838.1:265000-467500 GCA_027943335.1 Chamaecyparis obtusa
CCTACAAAAATTCAAAATAAGATTCCCTCACATGACTCAACAACCAAGAAACCTAACCTTGATATTCTATAAGGTGACTCAAAGGTGAAAAAATAACCAATAAAAAATTACTTGGCCATGCCAACTCACATACACAAGTGTCACTTGACACCACATAAAGTCACAAAACATTACTACACTCATGGCATGCCAAGTAGACATATGCATAAATTAAAATGAGCACAATAATAATAATACATACATACATTACTTTTACAACAATAACACATAACAATGAGGTTATTTATCCCTTTGGAGTTAACCTTGGTGGTGCAAGAGCACAAATTTCTACAACTTGAAGTTTTTCATTTTCTTGTGACTCCTAGGGAGTCTTGTGGATGTCTAAGTCATAAGTGTATTCTATTAGTCTTCTGACCAACTTGTAAGGTCGGGTTCCAAGATTTGGCATTCATAAGCCACTTGGTCAACCATGGTCAAAGGGTCTCCAAAACTTAGGATTTAGGTTGTTATATGTTTTAAGTCATTTCAAGTGAGTAATGAACCTTAGGTTCACATTTTATAATAAGATTGCACTTCGGGTGCATATTTGTAAATGTTGTCAAAAGTTGTCAAGCAACATTTTGACAACTATGCAACTTTGGTTGTTAAGCCTAAATGACTTCCCCAATGGATTTATGGTTTGAAAATATGTTTTAACCATTGGGGAATGATTTCATATCCCTTTCAGGTGAGTGAAAATTAATCATGATGTAATTTTCATTTTGAATCAATAAAATATATTCATTTTTCTTGCAACAGTCAACTTCCTGTTCCTTGTGAAGTTCCGTACGATCAGTGTTGATGATGAAACTAGTTGGGATATAAGAAGCAGTGAATTATCTCTCTATTGCTTCTAGTTTGAAGTTATGAAGTGCTTGAAAATGAGAGTTTGAGTCATTTCTTTGTGCACTATCCTAAAACCCTCCAGAACGAGGGTTTCCACCTTAATTTTTTCTTTTCTCTCATGTCCACCATTGGAAAATTCTAATCCTTGATGGAATGAGGGACTTGTATGTTGTATCATTAATTCTAGAGTTATTTTGCAGGAAGGTGAGTGCTGGAACTTGTTTTCAATGATTTAAGGTCAGCATCCCTATGTGGTGACCAGTAAATCAAATGTTAAACTGATGACAGTCGTACTTTGGGGTTGAATCAAACCTTGCAAACAAAGATGGAGTAGTTTGGGATCATGACTAATGAAATCCAAATATTGGTTTTGTCCTTCCATAAATTCTTGGGGTACTTCCTTCTTTAAGGTGACCTAATTACCCAATTAGGTATGTCTGATCTTGTTAAGATATAGTCTTTTCCTCAAGACTTCAAGACCTATGACTTTGGGGATTTGTAGAATTCCTTAAAGGCTACCTGGAACTATATTTGGTTCCCTAAGTCTAGTGAGAAGTTTGAGAGTTGTAACCTCATAACCCGATAGCTAGACCTACTAGGATTTGAAGGCTAATTGAAGGAACAGTCATAAAAGGAATGCCTTGGGTTTGATAAATGGTTGGAAAATGTTTCATTGAACCTAATGAGACCTTAGACAATATGGTTCAACCCTAAAAATAAGATTGTCATTTTTCCCCCTTATGAATCAATTTGATATTGGTTACATAAGGATTAGTTGCAAGAAGTGTATCACACATCTTGATCCAAGTATTACATTCATGTCAAGAGGTTGTGTGAGGGTTTTGTGAAGGTATTTTAAAGGTGTGAGTTTAGGGTTGGTGGGTTGGTGTTTGTAGCTCCTTTATAGAAGGTTTTGAAGGACTAATTTCCTCATTTCCTTGTCTAGCCTAGCACTTACATCAAGTAGTATCATAGCAATACTAGATATTTGGACTAAGTCAAGTTGCAGACATATCAGAAGGTGGAGAAGACAATGATCTACCATATAGGATGACAAATGTAGAACTACTATAGGTAGTGAAAGAACATGATGCAGAAAGGAAGTGGATGAGGCAAGAGATGGAAAAGCTTATGAAACAAGTCAACAAAGGAAGTAGTGGGAACTCTGATGTTGATATAGAGGGGAGTGAAGAAGAAACCCCTTGGTAGGAGGAAGAGGAGATCACTGTAGATCAGAAGCTACTTGTGAAGACTTTGAAGTCTATGGAAAGGAGAACCATGGACACTAATATTGACCTACCTGCCTACAGTGGAAAGATAGATCCAGAAGAAGTCATGGATTGGGTTGATGCACTCACTGGTTTCTTTGACTGTGAGGAGATATTGGAGAATCAACAATTGAAAATAAAAAAGTCCAAGTTGAAGGGGTTTTCCGTGACTTTGTGGAACTGCACTCAAGCAGAGAGGGTGAAGGTGGATAAGAATCCAATTGGCACATGGAAGAAGATGATGGCCTTGGTGAAAGAGGCTTATGTGACAGAAGATTATGAAGTACAACTTCATAAGAAAAGGAAAAGCTTGAGACAAAAGGAGATGGATGTCTCAGGGTACACAGAAGAGTTTCGTAGACTCTCTATGAAAGCTAAGATGGTAGAACTAGAAAGTGTCAAACTTGCAAAGTATATGAGAGGAGGATGAAATTCTTGGAATAAAGGAAAGTCAAGCAGTGAAAAATCCCCAGAGAAGAATCAAGGAGGAAGAGAACAAGGAGATTCAAGAAATAGAGGATGCTTTAGAGCAAGGACACCTTTTGGTAGGGGTAGGGGAAGATCTAATGAACCCTTAATATGCTACAACTACAATCAATTGGGCCATCATGCAGGAAGAAGCCCTAAGAAGAGAAACAATAACCAAGGTGAAAGAAGAACACAATTGGTCCAAGAAGACAACCAAGAACTAGAAGCTGAAGAAGGGGCAACCCTGATGATGAGACAAACCTTTTTGCAAGTACCACACGCTCAAGAACCACCACAAAGGAATAATCTATTCAGAACAAGGATTAAGTGCCAAGGAGAGGTATGTAACTTGTTAATAGACTATGGTTCAATAGAGAACTTAATTTCTAAAGAAATGGTACAGAAGTTAGAATTGCATAAAACACCACATCCTTTTCCTTATAATATTTCTTGGCTCACTAAAGGACAAAAAACATTACTAACTGAACAGAATATGGTAGAATTTTCTCTAGGAGACTTCAAGCATAAAGTCTTATGTGATGTAGAGATGGATGCTTCCCATCTTCTACTTGGAAGACCATGGAAATATGACATGGATTCCACCTACAGTGGTAGGAAGAACACATATACCATTATTAGGGATGGTAAAACTTATACTTTGAAACCACTGCCTAAACAAAAAGAAGAGAAAGAACCTACTATAATTATGATAGGGGAAAAATAAATGGTGAAAACATTGAAGGAATCTGAAGAAGAAAGTTGTATACTGATCATGAAGCCTAAAGAAACTAAAGAATCTAACAATACAATATCCATACCAGTAGAGGTCAAAGAGTTGCTAAAAGAATATAGTGATGCCATAGAAAATGATATATCCTCTTCCCTCCCACCCCTTAGAGATATAACTCATTAGATTGATCTAATACCAGGTGCTTCCTTACCCAATAAAGCACCCTATAAGATGACTCCAAATCGGAATATAGAGATCTCAAGACAAATCCAAGATATGTTAGCCAAAGGTCTAACACAAAAAAGTCTCATTCATTGTGCAGTTCCTTCTATCCTAGCACCCAAAAAGGATGGAACATGGAGGCTATGTACTAATAGAAGGGCTATAAAAAAAAAAAGAATCGGGTACATTTTCCCTATTGCAAGGATTGATGACCTAATTGATCAACTTGGGATTGTTTTCTACTTTTCCAAAATAGACTTAAAATTTGGATATCACCAAATCAGAATCAAGCCAGGGGATGAATGGAAGACTAAATTTAAGACCACTGAAGGGTTATTTGAATGGATTGTAATGCCATTTGGAATAATTGATGCCCCAATCACATTCATGAGACTCATGAATGAGATTCTCATTGATTTCATTGGTAAATTTGTTTTTATCTATCTTGATGATATACAAATTTTTACTAGCAACAAAGTAGAACATCTAAACCATTTGGAGCAGGTGATAAAGAGACTTCATGACCACAAGATAATAATCAACTTGGAGAAATGTACCTTCATATAGAAAGAACTTACCTTCTTGGGGTTTTTCATCTCTAAAGGAACACTAAAAATGGATCCTAGCAAGGTGGAGGCCATTGTCAATTGGCCCACTCCAAGAAACCAGGGCGAGGTAAGGAATTTTCATGGTTATGATACTTTCTATAGAAAGTTTATAAAAAACTTCAGTCATGTATGTGCTCCTATTATAGACACCATTAAGGGTGGTAAGAAAACAAAGTTTTCTTGGACTAATGAAGCTAATAATGGTTTTAAATATTTGAAGAACAGGGTTGCTCAATATCCTATCTTGACCTTACCTGATTTTAGGAAGGTATTTATTGTGGAAATAGATGCTAGCAACATAGCTATTGGTGTTGTCCTAAGTCAAGAAGGGAAGCCCATAGCTTTCTTCTCTAAAAAAATAAATGATGCTAAGAAAATATACTCAACTGATGACCTTGAATTGTATGCAGTAGTATAGGCTCTCAAGAAATGGTGACACTACCTTTTACCAAAAGAATTTGTTGTCTATACTGACAACCATGCACTAAGTTTTCTAAATTCTCAAGGAAAAATGAGTGTTAAGCATATAAAATGGATGGAACAATTGTAAGCCTACACTTTCACACTAAAACACAAAAAGGGACAAGTGAACAAGGTTGCAAATGCTCTTAGTAGAAGGGTTGGTCTGATTGAAGAAGTAAAACTCCAAAGAATTTTGATTGATGCTCTGAAACATCTTTATGCAGGTCATCCAGACTTTGGAGAAGCATTCAAGGTTTGTTCTCAACTAGTATCACACTGAATTCTTGGAATTTCATATTCAAAATGATCTATTGTTAAAAGGTTCTCAACTATGCATACCTAGGTGTTCTATGAGGCTGAATATCAAAAGACAAACATTGTGGTGGCATGGGTGGCCATTTTGGCATAAATAAGACTCTACACTTAATTAAGAGAAGTTTCTTTTGGCCAAAGATGACAAATGATGTAAAGAAATTTGTGGAAGTCTACACTATCTGTCATCAAGAAAAGGGTGTATCTACAAACCAAGGGTTGTATCAACCTTTGCCAATACCTACTAGGCCTTGGGAGTCAATCTCCATGGACTTTGTCATGGGCCTTCCTAGAAGCAAATAGGGATTTGAAAATGTGTTTTTCATTGTTGATAGATTTAGTAAGATGGTGCACTTTGTCCCTTTCAAAAGCACAAATGATGCCTCCCACATTGCCCACCTCTTCTTTAAAGAAGTTGTCTGAATTCATGGGCTACCAAGAACAATAGTCTCAGATAGGGATGTCAAGTTTCAAGGACATTTCTGGTGTACACTCCATAAGAAATTGGGAACAAATTTAACTTACTGCTCTGCATATCACCTAAAAACTGATGGCCAATCAGAAGAGGTGAATAGATCACTTGGAAATCTCCTCAGGTGTCTAACTAAGCAACATAATCAGAGTTGGGATGTCATCCTTCCACAGATAGAATTTTAATTTAATGATTCCCTTAATAGATCCACCAAAAAGACACCTTTCCAAATAGTCTATTGCCTGCACCCAAGAGGCCCATCGGATCTTATAGACTTACCCTCATATTTTAGAGTCTGTGCTTAGGGATAAGAATTGGAAAAACTCATTGCCCAAGTCCAATAAGAAGTAAAATCTAAACTACCGCAGGCTACTCAAAAGTATAAGGAGTAGGAGATAAGAGATCAAGAAGAGAATTTCATTTCAAGACTGGGGATAAAGTATGGGCATATCTCAGGAAGGAGAGGTTACCCAAGGGTAGATACTCCAAGTTACATATAAAGAGAGTAGGCTCTTGCATGATTTTGCACAAAATGGGTGAAAATGCTTATGAAATATCTCTTCCCCCAACTTTGTCTATTTCTCCAATCTTTAATATAGCTAATCTAACCCCTCATAAAGGTGATGCAAGATATGATGATGTAGGTACTTCCACCATCTTAAATCCTTTAGATGCTTCAGATTATGTCACAAATCTCCCTCCTAGCAAACTGGTTGAGTTGGAATCAATCCTAGAATCTAAAGTCCTCAAAAAGACCAGATCTAATACATATATGAAATACCCTTTCAAGTGGAAAGGCCTTCCTAATATTGATGCTACATGGATGATAGAAGACCAGATCAAATAACATGGCACTACCATTGACCAAATTGAATCAAGTGGGAACTTGAGTTCTAAATCTCATGGGGAGTATGGTACAGGAGCACCCATTGCTACAACTTGAAGTTTTTCATTTTCTTGTGACTCCTAGGGAGTCCTGTGGATGTCTAAGTCCTAAGTGTATTCTATTAGTCTTCTGACCAACTTTTAAGGCTGGGTTCCAAGATTTGGCATTCATAAGCCATTTGGTCAACCATGGTCAAAGGGTCTCCAAAACATAGGATTTAGGTTGTTAGATGTTTTAAGTCATTTCAAGTTAGTAATGAACCTTAGGTTCACATTTTATAATAAGATTGCACTTCGGGAGCATATTTCTAAATGTTGTCAAAAGTCGTCAAGCAACTTTTTGACAACTTTGCAACTTTGGTTGTTATGTCTAACTGACTTCCCCAATAGACTTATGGTTTGAAAAGCTATTGTAACCATTGGGGAATGTTTTCATATCCCTTTTAGGCAGGTGGAAAGAAATCATGATGTAATTTTCATTTTGAGTCAATAAAATATACTCATTTTTCCTGCAATAGTCGACTTCCTGTTCCTTGCAAAGTTTCATATGATCAGTGTTGATGATGAAACCGGTTGGGATGTAAGAAGAAGTGAATTATATCTCTATTTCTTCTAGTTTGAAGTTATGAAGTGCTTGAAAATGAGAGTTTGAGTCATTTCTTTGCACATTGTCCTGAAACCCTCCATAACTAGAGTTTTCGCCTTAATTTTCACTTTTCTCTCATGTCCACCCTTGGAAAATTCTAATCCTTGGTGGAATGAGAGAATTGTATGTTGCATCAGTAATTTTGGAGTTAGTTTTCAAGAAGGTGATTGCTGGAACTTATTTTCAATGATTTAAGCTCGACATCCGTATGTGGTGACTAGTAAACCAAATGTTAAACTGATGACAGTCATACTTTGGGGTTGAATCAAACCTTGTGAACAAATTTGAAGCAATTTGGAATCATGCCTACTGAAATCCAAACAATGGTTTTTTCCTTCCATAAATCCTTGGGGTACTTCCTTCTTTAAGGTGACCTAATTACCCAATTAGGCCTGTCTGATCTTGTTATGATACAGTCTGTTCCTTAAGACTTCAGGACCTGTGGCTTTGGGAATTTGTATTATTCCTTAAAGGGTATCTAGAACTATATTTGTTTCCCTGAGTCTAGTGAGAATTTTGAGAGTTGTAACCTCATAACCCGATAGTTAGACCTACTAGGATTTGAAGGCTCATTGAAGGAACAGTCATAAAATAAATGCCTTGGGTTTGATAAATGGTTGGAACATGTTTCATTGAACCTAATGAGACCTTAGACAATATGGTTTGACCCCTCAAAGTTAAGATTGTCATTTCCCCCCCTTATGAATCAATTTGATATTGGTTACATAAGGATTGGTTGCAAGAAGTGTATCACACATCTTGATCTAGGTATTACATTCATGTCAAGATGTTGTGTGGGGGTTTTGTGAAGGTATTTTAAAGGTGTGAGTTTAGACTTGGTGGGTTGATGTTTGTAGCCCCTTTATAGAAGGTTTTGAAGGACTAATTTCCTCATTTCCTTGTCTAGACTAGCACTTGCATCACTTGGCATAACATGATTTTCACATACATCCATCTTTGATTTCTCCTCATTTTAATTCCATGGTTAATTTCCTACACACTAGATCAAAATATTAGTAGCTCATGAAAGACCAATAACATATACATATAAATTCAACAGTAATGATCACACAAAATACATCATATAATCTAATTATATTTTAGAACATCATATAAAATTCATTTAACACAAGAATGCATTTACTCAATTTATATTAAATCTCAACATCATGATATTCCTAGAAAACACATCTATCACAATACCCTAAATCATTCACATGGTTCACGATACATAAAAATTTCATCTGATTCACATTTCTCGGATCAATATAAAATTAAAGCATAATAATCAAAATTATATAATTTCTCAATATCATAGCAACAAGGCTTGTAAATCAAAGAATATAAAATATGTCCTAAATCATCATCCACATAATCAAATATTATCACCTAATATCAAAAATATGAAATCCCTATCCAAAAGAGTCTAATATATCAAAATAATGTATCATCATGAGAATCATAAACTGGAAAAGTGAGCTATGCAATGATGGTATGGGGAGAGGCCTCCATCCTCCCTCCTAGGTATGAAATTCCACCTGTAGTTCATCAAAAAGATGGGGACATTATTCTCTCATCTACACTGCATCCTCCCATGATGTTATAACCTCATCATAACAATCCCAATGAACCCTAACTTGGTCCAGCTCTCATCCTCGAAGGGCCAATGTTCTGCATGTCAAAGTACAAATGGGATCTAGTGCTAGCTTCTCGTTTGACTCCACCTATAAGGTATCCCAATCTATAATATGAGACTCACCATAAATATATTTCCTCAATACATAAATATGAAACACATCATGGATGTGTGACAAGCTAGGTGGCAGAGCTAAATAATATGAAATTGGGCCTATCCACACTAGGATCTCAAAAGGTCCAAAAAAATGAGGTATGAGCTTAGAACCCTTTCCAAAATGGATTGGGCTCTTATGTGGTCACACTCTCAAGAAGACTTTATCGCTAACCATGTAGACATGATCAGTCCTCTTTGCATTTGCATACTTATTCTACCTTATATGGGCCTCTCTAAGATGCTTCCTGATAAGGTCTACCTACTTCTCCATCTCTTTGACCAACTATGGTCCAAAAACTACTCTATCCTCAATCCTATCTCAACTCAAAGGTATTATATAGGGTCTACCACACAAAGCCTGATAAGGTGGCATACCCAAAGATGAATGATGCCCATTATTATAGGCAAACTCCACCAAATGCAAGTACTCCTCCCACCTGACCTGATGATCCATCACATACATGAAAAAAATGTCCTCTAACACCTGTTTGACCCTCTCAATCTGACCATCTATCTTAGGATGATAAGCTATACTAAAATTGAGACTGATACCCAATGTTGTCTGCAACTCTCTCCAAAAGGAGAAAGTAAAAAGAGAATCTTTGTTAGATATAATCTTATGAGGAATGCCATGAAGTCTAACAATATTTTGTGAGAATACTTGTGTCATTGTAGGTGCTATGAAATTAGTACTAATAGGTGAAAAGTGGGCCACTTTGGTCAACCTATCCACCGTCACCATAATATCATCATGGAAATGAGATGACACAGGAAGAACAATAATAAAGTCCATGGATATAATGTCCTACTTCCACTCAGGTACCTCATGTGGCTGAAGAAGCCCACCTGGATGGAGGTGATCCACCTTAATTCTCTGACACTCCAAGAACCTAGCCACAATCTTGGCAATATGAAACCTCATACCTGACCAATGGAAAAGCTACCTCAAATCTGCATGTAACTTCTTAACTTCAAGATGCACTGCATAGGGTGCTCTATGAGCCTCAAGAATAATGAAATATTGCAACCCACTGGAAAAAGGTACATAAATGTGTCCCTATGATGAATAAGACCATCAGACTCAAGGGTATAATATGAGAACTTCCCCTCAATGGGTCTCTAAGTTTGGACCAATTGACATACCTCTAAATAAATCTCATCCTCAGGAAAATGTTGCAGTATGTGTCCTCTTAAATATGTACTAGAGGTCATAGCTGAAAGCTTGTGTCATTTCTTGTTCAAAGCATCTGCAACCACATTCTCCTTACCCTTGATGTAATGAACATCAAAGTTATACTCGCAAATAAAATCCATCCACCTCCTCTACCAAGCATTAAGGTTAGACTGAGTAAATATATACTACAAGCTTTGATGGTCTAAATGAAGCACAAAATGATGCCCTAAAAGAAAATTTCACCATCTCACCAAAGCATTCACCACTGATGAAAGATGGAGGTCATGGGTAGGGTAGTTAAACTTGTGAGTATTGAGTTTCCTAGGTTCATAAGAAATAGCTCGATCACCCTACATAAGGATTGCTCCAATCCCATCTAAAGATTCATCAGTACATACCACAAAATCTGTTGAAGGATATAGCACTGCAAGGATAGGTGCACTGGTGAGTGCTCTCTTGAGATCCTAAAAATACCTCTTGCACCTCTCCATCCATTCAAAATACTTTCCCTTTCTCTAAACGGATGTGATAGGATGTGCTACTCTGGAAAAACCCTCAAAAAACCACCTATAATAGCCTGCTAGACCCATGAAGCTCTTGACCTTGGTCATAGTGGTAGGTGTTGGCAAATTTGCTCTAATCTTTGATGGGTCAACTATGATCCCATCTCCTAATATCACATATCCAAGATAATGAACCTTTGACATGAAGAAGGAACACTCCAACAAGTTGTCGAACAACTAATTATCCCTCAAGCATTGCAAAACCTGTCTCAGGTGCTCCTCATGCTCCTGCTCATCTCGTGAGTAGATCAAAATATCATCTAGGAACACCACCAAAATTCTATCTAAGAATGTATAGAATACTCCATTCATGAGACTCATGAACACAACTAGAGAATTCATGAGTTGGAAAGGAACCATGATGAACTCATAGTGGCCATATTGCATATGAAAAATAGTCTTGTGGATGTCACTCTCCATTATCCTAAACTGATTGTACCCTAACTTCATATCAATCTTTGAGAATACATGGGCACCCTGAAGCTGGTGAAATAAGTCATCAATCCTATGTAGTGAATACTGATTCTTAATGGTCACTTTATTTAACTGATGGTAATCCATGCACAACGTAAGAGATCCATCCTTCTTCTTAACAAAGATGATAGGTGAACCCCATGGTGACACACTAGGAAAAATATTCCCTTTCTCCAAGAGCTCCTCCAACTGAATCTTGAGCTCATTGAGATCATGGGTAGTCATCCTATAAGGTTCTCAAGATAATGGCTCAGCTCTTGGCACAAAGTATATATGAAAATCAACCACTCTAGGTGGAAGAATACCAGGTAACTCTAAGGGCCCGTTTGGTGCATGACATACAGAATGCTGGATATAGTCAATTCTGGAATATGCTGCAATTCTGGAAGATACATATCCTCAAAATGATATCCAGAATATGTGTTGGAACTGTTTGGTGCACCCGGAAGATGACTGAGAAGATGTATTTTCCGCGTTTGGGTGCAACAAACTGGAATTGGAATATGCACTGAATAAGAATTTGTTTTATTGTTTAATTTATTTGAATATAAACAATTTGGATTTTTTCAAATGTAATTATGTTTTTTACATTTTCTAGGCATTTTTGAATATTTATTTTATTTTTCTATCAACATTAATTTTATATTATTTTGAAATAAAATTATGTTTATAAGTTTTTTAAAATTTTAACATTTTGTATAAATTTTTTGTGATTTTTCAAATGTAATTATGTTTTTCAAAATTTGAAGGCGTTTTTGAATTTTTATTTTATTTTTCTATCAAAATTAATTTTATAATATTTTAAAATAAAATTTTGTTTATAAGTTTTTATAAATTTTAACATTTTGTATAACATTTTTTTAATTTTTTCAAATGTAATTATGTTTTTCACATGGCGTTTTTGAATATTTATTTTATTTTTCTATCAAGGTTAATTTTATAATCTTTTGAAATAAAAATGTTTATAAGTTCTTAAAAAATTTAATATTTTGTATAACTTTTTTATAAAAAAAATTCCTATACAAATTTATAAAATAACAAACTCCAAAATACACAAGTCATCATTATAAACAAGCCATTCATTTTATTATTTATTTTTTTCAAAATGTTGCCAACCCAGCTCAATAGGAGCACCGGTAGGAAAGAGCCGGGTGGAGAAAACCTCCGGTCTAGCCCAAAAACATAAGATTACAATTTGGATGGGGCATTCCTCATTAGCAGATATGAAATTACAACTTGAATGAGGCATTCCTCATTACATAATGTAGATATGAAATTAAAACTTGAATGAGGCATTCCTCATTACATAATGCAGATATGAAATTACAACTTGAATGAGGCATTCCTCATTTACATAATGCAAATACAGTGTTATAATTTGATGAGTCTTTGATGCTCTCTCATGCGTGAACTCATGTTTTTGTTTATGGACACTGTATACATAGAGCATACGACTACTTTGTGCTTTTGTTAGTACACCAATGAAGTACATTTAGCAAACTTGGGTTAGAATTCTACAAAGCAATAACCAAGAAAACACTAATGTTAAATCATGTGACTAATAGCAGATTGGGGCTCACCTGGGCCATAAACATGAAGCATTATTATAAAAAAAGATGGAAACCATATATATGTGCACTTGATGCAAAGAGAAGTTACGTCATATCCATATTGAAATACTAGTTACACTATGAAAATACTAAACTAACTAATTCATGAGCTCATCTCCACATATGGTCAAAACAAAGATATGCAATTACAATACAGAGAAGGCATCGTAAAAATATAATTTCCACATTTTCCCTAGTCTGACACGTTTTACACTCAAATCCTTCATCGCAGATAAGTGGAGATAGACGGATTGATGTAGATGAGTTGTCATCGACCCAATTAAAATATCCGCAACCATTATTTCCCTATGATGCCCAATCTACATTAGTTCTTATAATATAATGAATAATATTTACATTACAAACATTAAATATATACACATTAGCAACCTTTTTTCTATTTGGGCAGCACCAAAATTTTCATCCAGGGTTGTTTTGTGTCCGTGAAGTCCTCAACACGCACTGTCCACCACCACATTGATAGTTTGGCACATTGAGAAGAGCCATCGAGCCTATATCAATAATGCACCACACCATCTTTACTACATTTATTAAATAAATATTATAACATACAATGCAATACAAATAATACATATAATTATATCAGAACAATACAAATAATGCAACTTTCTACATTTATAAAGTCTATTAGACTCATACTTGAGAGTTCATGAGCCACAACAATTTGAAAATTAAACAAAATTCATTGAGAAAGACAAAAAGTGGCAAGGTTGATTCAACCATAATTAGTTATGATATATTGTAGTGTTGTCATGTTATATTTAATGTTCTCATGTTATATTTAATATTTTCATGTTATCAACATTGTATTATGACATATTTAGAGCTGTCAAAAGAAGTGTGAAACATGGATGTTGAGGTAGAAGTGATCCATCCAACTTCTTCTTGCAAGAAGGTATTCTAGACAAAAGATTACTTTCTTGATTGATTGGTTTGACCCACAAATTACAGACTTGGGAGTTTGAGGGATTGTTCATTGTTTAAGGCTTACTAGTGAATCAGCCTTGCACTCAAAAATAGCAGAAATGTTGTTCAACCAATTATGGTTGAACATAATTTCTGCTATTTTTGAGTGCAAAGCTGATTCACTAGTTTAAGAATGAACAATCTTAAACTAGTGAATCACCCTTGCACTGAGGCTGATTCACTATGAGATGTCCTCATTTGTGACAAGGATAGTCACAAATGAGGATAGTCACTGTAAAGACAACATGATAATGTACAGTCAGTGTAACATGGATCAGTACCAATACCAATACTTCAATACCAAATGAGGACATCTCACAGTGACTGTCCCTTGTGTAATTACCACTTGAATGTATTGGTATTGAACCATGCAAATATGGGCTCATTGCCACTTGAATGTATTGGTATTGGTATTGATCCATGTTACACTGACTGCACATTATCATGTTGTCTTTACAGTGACTATCCTCATTTGTGACTGTCCTTGTCACAAATGAGGACATCTCAGTGATTGTCCCTTGTGTAATTGCCACTTGAATGTATTGGTATTGAACCATGCAAATATGGGCTCATTGCCACTTGAATGTATTGGTATTGAAGTATTGGTATTGGTACTGATCCATGTTACATTGACTGTACATTATCATGTTGTCTTTATAGTGACTATCCTCATTTGTGATTGTTCTTGTCACAAATGAGGACATCTCATAGTGAATCATCCTGAGTGCAAGGGTGATTCACTAGTTTAAGATTGTTCATTCTTAAACTAGTGAATCAGCCTTGCACTAAAAAATAGCAAAAATTATGTTCAACCATAATTGGTTGAACATAATTTTTGCTATTTTTTAGTGCAAGGCTGATTCACTAGTAAGCCTTAAACAATGAACAATCCCTCAAACTCCCAAGTTTGTAATTTATGGGTCAAACCAATCAATCAAGAAAGTAATCATGTCAATATAATGGACAAATATATCAAAGGACTGATATATTTGTCCATTATATCATCCTTCTCCAATACATCAGCCTTCTCCATGATCTTGCTGGAAGAATTGATGGACCTCCCAAGGTTTGCATGACTGTAGTGGATGACCCTGAGTCAACCTCCCATGTTGTTGGAAGCTTGCATTTGGTAGGGGAAGTACTTGAAAAACTTACAAATGCTGTTGGTGTTAATTTATAGTTCAACATCATTTCGGCAAAGACAGTAGATGTGCAACCACTGATGCTGAAATGTCTACTATAAGAGGCAGTAGCAATAAATTTTGTGGTCCAGCTGCATCACATACCTGATGAAAGTGTCTCTAAAAAGAATCCCCATGATCAACTTTTGAGAATGGTAAAAAGCCTGAATCCTAAAGTTGTAACTATTGTGGAAAATGAAATCAATACTAATACTTCTCCTTTCATGCCATGTTTCATGGAAGCACTAAACTACTATTCAATAGTGTTTGAATCCCTGGATATTCACCTTGCAAGGGAAAGCAAAGACAAGATCAACATTGAGAAGCATTGCTTCGCACACAACCTAGTAAATATTATTGCATGTGAGGGGGCAGAAAGAACTAAGAGGTACGAAGTAGCAGGAAAATGGAAGGCAAGAATGATGATGGTTGGTTTTACT
Organism: Chamaecyparis obtusa; assembly: GCA_027943335.1. Taxonomy (NCBI): domain Eukaryota; kingdom Viridiplantae; phylum Streptophyta; class Pinopsida; order Cupressales; family Cupressaceae; genus Chamaecyparis; species Chamaecyparis obtusa. Next base: position 280,180 of record BSBK01003838.1, read on the forward strand.
GTTTATCCCCTTAGCTCAAATGTTGACAAACGTGTAAGGAAGTTGTATGGAACTTGCCAGGTATAGGCTTAAAAGAGAAATTGGGGCTCTACACTTTGTATGGCAAGATAAGGTACTTATTGTAGCATCTGCTTGGCACTAATGTTGTCCAATAACAACACCCTGGACCAACAATCATTATTTATAATGATTTTTATTCATACTCAATTAAGTGGATTGCTTTGGGTGCATTGACATGTCACTAGTTACATATGTAAGAACATTGACTTAACATTTTCCATTTTCCTGGTTAAAGGGATTGATTGTACTTAACCTCAAGAAGTGAAGCATAAGACCAAAGGAGAAACTTGAAGGTCTGAAGCCCAAAATCCTAAATAGGAAATTATTTTATTGATGTACTCATCTTAGGTGAAGCATTGGAGGAGTTATATCATAAGTCAAACAATCCACTTCTAATGAAAAGACAACAGTAGATTAGAAAACTAAAGGATACACTAGAAAATTTAGGAGAATGTGGGTCTTTGTTTTATAAATGATAATAAAATACTATTATCTGAGCAACTGCATGACAACATGACCAAAAATATTCTCTTTTTGTACCTTTTGTAACTGTTGGTCCTGGAAGCTGACATGGACATGGTAACTTATAAATATATCAAAATGAAATGGAAAAAAGGGCTTTAGCAGAGATTCTTGCTGATAAAGCTAGGCATATTGAATGGTCATATGTCAAGTCTAATTGTTAATATGTTAAAGATGTTTGTATGTTAAACATCACATCATAGTGATTATTTTACATTCATTATGTCATCACTCATAGCCAGGTAAATGCATATTGGGCAAACTAATGGACATGCTTGAATAAACATGAGACCTAAGATGACAAATGTATAGTTACAGAAGTGTTAATGAACAAATTTATAGATGAGATAAGTAGTCATGGATAAATCTACAAATCTAGGAATATGCTGATTGAAAAGAAACTAACAGTTTGATTAATCTAAGGAATGAATGATTTATAATCAGATACATAATAGAGTACATAATCAGATACATCTATCAAGGACAAAACTCAACCTTAGAATGATAATTAAAAAGAGCAGATTAAATCCATAATTCTAATTAAATCCATCACAAGATCAAATTTTAAAAACAACAGATTAAATCCATAAGTCTGATTGTTTTAATATGAAACATTAGTTTTGATTTGAAACATGGATCAAATAAACATGGATCAACTAAAGTCCTCCAAACTTCTGTATAATATATCTGACTCTCTCCCCTTCAGTCATTGTCAAGAACCCTACGGCTGCTGTAGTATCATGCAAAAGAGTATCATATGCATCAAGCATAGTACCCTCACTAAGGTCAAGGATTTCTTTGAGTGCTTTATACATATCCATTGCATCATTTTTCATTCCAGATGATATTCTATCCACTTTTAGAGGCTCTGTAAGGCCTGCAGACATATCTTTGATCACTTCACAAATCAAATCCAAGGAACCTACAATACTTCCCCTCTTCCTCTTTGTCCTCCTTGATGATGCTGAAGGGTTGTCTCTGCCACTTGCACTAGATTGGTTCAATGGTAGTGTATCCATACTATCACTAGCCAAATCAGCAGCAGTCTCAAAAGATGCAGTATCGATACCATGATAAGTGAAATCATCCTCATCATTAAAATCTTCCTCTATCTCTTGAGCTGTTACAGCTGTAGTGCCCTCAGCTATGTCATTCCCAACAATTTAGGATAATTCATTGTAGTATTGAAATGACTACCTCTTATACATTCTGGCATTTTTAAATTCCTTTCTCTGCATGATGGCATAAAAATTGAATTCATTAGTTGTCTTTCATTACTTAAAAATATATATTCAACTTAAAAGTAGATTTTAAGACCATGTTACCATCAACAACTCATCCCAAACACTATCATTGGCATCCATAGTTTGGGTACTCTCATTTAATGCTAAGCTACTTGTATTCCTCAAGTCTTTCATTACTTTGTAGCCTTGCTTCCAAGTTTTCAGATTGTTCTTGAAGTTATCCTTTGATAGATTCATTTTCAACTCGCTATTGAACCTCCTTTCAATGGTGGTCCAAGCCTCTTTCCCCCTTTAGCTTTTTTACCAAGCTGCACTTGCTTCTATAGCAAGTCTAGCAACTTGTGTTCCATTTATTTTGTCTAGAATACCTTCTTGGAAGAAGAAGTTGGATGTATCACTTCAACCTCAGCATCCATGTTCATCAATACATCTATAGACATACCTGAGGCATGCACAACATGAGTTTCCCACTTCTTTTGATAGCACTAAATATGTCATAATGCAATGTTGATGATCAAATCTAAATCGAAGTTAGGGTGAAAGATCAATTGCAATGTAAATAGATGCAAAGAGGCATATACGTAGATGTAAACATTAAATATAACAACATTAAACATAACATGAAAATATTAAATATAACATGAGAACATTAAATATAACATTGAATATAACACGACAACTCTACAATATGTCATAACACAATGTTGATGATCAGATCTAAATCTAAGTTAGGGATGACTTGTCAATTGCAATATAAACAGATGCAAACAAGCATATACGTAGATGTAAACATTAAATATAACATTAAACATAACATGAAAATATTAAATATAACATGACAACATTAAATATAGCAACATTAAATATAACAACATTGAATATAACATGACAACACTACATATGCCATAACGACTTTAATATATAATATCAGTTCGTGAAATTTATGAAATCTGACATTAAAGTTTAAACACTGCCATAGTAGTTATTCAACTAACTAAGAGTGAGATCTATAGTCTTCCCACATCCTTCTTGCTATTTCATCTCAAAATTTCCCCCAATCATCTCTTTCACGCTGGCTCAACTCATATGTCTCAAGCACTGGTACATCTATCTGATCACGACCATCTTCCTCTTCAAATTCTACCTCAAATGGAAGGTCATCCTCTATCGTAATGAAGTTGTGAAGTATGCAACATGCTAAAAAAATCCTTGTTTGTGTCTTGATTTGATAAGATGTCACATGCTTCAAGATAGGAAAACGCTGCTTCAAAATCCCAAATGTACGCTCTATTACATTCCTGAGCAAGGAGTGTCGATGATTAAACAACTCTTCTGGGGTGTTTATTGGGTTTTCTCTTGAAAACTCCTTTAGGTGGTAGCACATGCACCAATAAGGCATGAGAAATCTAGGTACGTTTGGATATCCAGCATCGACCAAATAATATTTACCTAAACAAAACAAATTGTCATTGTTATAACGTTGTCTTATTTTTTGTAGGCTTCAGTAATATAATCATATTTTACAAACCTGGGGGAACTACTAGTGGATCTTCTCTAGATAGAGCTGAAGCTAGAACACGGCTATCTACAGCAGACCCTTCCCAACTAGCAAGGATGTATTGAAACTTATAATCAAATGAACACACTCCCATAACATTCTGCAACAAGTTGCCTTTTCTATCGCAATATTTAGCTTTCATGTTGACATTCACAATGACTGGTATATGGGATCCATCAATTGCTCCCACATAGTCATGTAGTCAGAAAAATCATAATCTAATGAACACGCAATAATAGGATTACAACTCAATCAAAAAAAAATTGAACCACTGGGAGATATACCTTGAAGTATGGATCAAAACGGGTCTTCCCACTGATTTCCCGAGGAGTGTTTGGACCAGGGGTATAAAATAATCTAGATGGAGCGCTAAGATAGCCTTCAAGATCTTATGGAAGTATCAGATTACCGTCTCTCTGGAGTGCCCAAAGTTATGGGAAATCTTACGATTCCTCAGATTGTGGCCAAGAGTATGGAGGAACATGACTAATTGTTCTTCTAACGCAAGGATTTTTGTATCTTTGATGCTTCCTTTTTGCCTTAAAATATTGGCTAGTTTAAAGAAGGATCATCTACTCATGCTTATTTGGTCAAATTAATCTGTCTCATTGGAGTTGATAATACGCTTATAAAAAGGAATTACATATCTTTTCCGCTTACTCATATTTCGACTACCTTCTTTTATAGACACTACTATGGTTGCGACAAGGGTGGCAAGAAGAACTACAACAATAGGCACAAGTCTTCTCCTCCTCAAAAATTGTCCTTTAAGTTCAGTATCATCAATGAGATCCATCAATTACCTAAACATACCAACAAAACAATCACCAAACAACATAAGAAAAAACCCAACTATAATGCATAATCAGTGAATAGAGTTGTAGGTTGAGTATACAACATATGTAGACAAGAAAGGGAATATGGTATTTGCTGATTTGGTTGATGATGAAAGTAATTACCATCAAGAGAAAGTACCATAAAAAAATGTTTGATGGAAGGTTGAATTCATGGGGGATGTCATCGTGTATTTGATCCTCTCTATTAGAAGTACCATCTACATGCACATCCCCTTTTTTGTTTATATCCTCATTTTTTTCTAGATTTTTAATGATAATATCCATATCTACTGAGATAATAACATCATAAAATGATAAAAAATCCTCCTCTATCCCTACAAAATTACCCAAATGATTTCCAATCTCTTTCAAGATTACAAAATGCATCAATTCCAAAGGTAAAATAGAGACATGGCTCTATCAAAATAGTGATGGGATCAATTTTAAGAAATTCAAGAAGGTATACAAGCTTGAAAGAGACCGTGATGGTCAAAGTGCATGTGTTCAAAGCAATATTGAAGATAGAAGGACAATGAAGAACATGCAAGGGAATGAAAATTCAATAACCAATGAGTGAAGATAGCAAAAATGAAAAGACATGAGGCTATGAATGACAAAGAGAAGGTGCATATGACCAGTTGAATATGAACTAGAACAAAGGCCTTGTAATAGTGAACAAGCATAGTAATTGGATAGTGGTCTTTTATGGTAAAGCTATCATCAATAACAATGAAATGACAGTGATCAATCAAATAAAGAAGTTGCATATCAGATGTTGCCAAGTATATTGGTGTGAGAATGCTGATTGAAGACATTGCCAAGTATTAGTGACCATCTTGAAGTTTCAAACCAGTTTGGTAGTACATGATCTTACCCAACTTGCTAACTATAAATACTTTAAAAGGGACCTCTATATGTAGCCAACTTTCTCATTCGATCGATACTCCAAAATGAAAAATAGTCCATAACAAATTATATATAAAATTGAGGAAGCTCAATTGAATTAGATGTCTATCAATAAAGTTACAATGACAATATTCTCTACCATAGTTCTAAAATGTAATTATTTTGCATAAATAGGAAAGAAAAGATGTAATTACATCACCAGATATTGATCTACACAAAAATATATTAAGAGATCTCAAATCAACTAGGCATGGTCAACAAAGTTGGTGACTTTCTAAACTTTTCTTTCAAAATGGTGAAGTAAGATAGTTAAGGAGAACCTTTTAAATATTTACAATAAAGGGCCTTTGAGAAAGACATAACATCTATTTTAGTTTAGTAAGGTAAGTTAGTGCTTTCAGGAACTTCACAAAGTGTAAGGTTAAGTACAAATCTATAGGAAACTAAGTAATCAAGTAGTCAGAAAAGTGTATATGATTGACTTTCTTTGTCAAACTTGATCAAAATGAGGGTGAGATTTAGACTAAGCATAATTTTGGGAACATTATCAGATATACATGAATTATGTAATTCATGTTGTGACCATATTATAATGAGGATAGTCATAAGTGGTTGAATGACCACAGAATTATAAACTATCTTCAACTGAAACTGGCATTATATATTGTAACATGTTTATGAGACTACAAGTTAACATAGTTCAGTATCAATACCAATACTTCAATACCAATACATTCAAGTGGAAATGAGCCCATATTTTCATGGTTCAATACCAATACATTCAAAGTAAAAAGGATACAGTTCTCTTTTTATAGTCACAGTCACTATTAAACATGTTCATATCTTATAGTTTAACAGTGTCTGTGAGTGTGACTGTTAAACATGTTCATATCTTATACTTTACCTATAATGTTTAATAGTGACCGTGACTATAAAAAGAGAACTATCACTATCACTATTAAAAAAGGACTTAATGTGGAACATACTATGAAGCTTATTATGGGGATGGGGGGGAGTTTTAGTTGTAGCAGGTGTAACAAGAATAAATATGGGTGGAGTTATAGGTGTGATAATATAGGTTGCAGATTTCAAGTGGATTTGGGGTGTGTGAAGGATGATATTTATGTTCTTGGTGCTTGGTATTCCAAACATGAAGCTTGGTAGAGACCCAAGATAATTTCATGGGAGATGTAGAAAAAAAGTGTCTGTTGTAGCACTAAAGTTAGGGTTTCTCATCTAGGGTAAGTTACTGCTATACATAGCGTGGATGTGTATCATTTCATTTTGGCAACACAGTTATATGGATTTGTATTTTAACTAGGGAGCTTTGTGCCATAAAATGTTGTTTCTTAGTAGGCCAGGCTTTTCTCCTTCATTTATTCCAATTGTGGAGTTGTAATAGTTATGATGATTGTACCATACATGGTAGAAATAGTAATCTAGTTTTTGTTTTGTTGTAACTTGTTTATTCATGGATAAGTTCCAATACACAATTTTGTCTTGGTATTATGTTCAAATCTCTCGATAGAAATTTGGGCGTTTGGTAAAGGAGCTCAAAAAATTCAATGGCGATTCATTACAAAGGTTGAGGAGTATGTTCAATGTCACAAACAATATGTATGTTAAGGAAATTTGAGGCAGCAAACGTAGGCTAGTTAAAGAAAAAATAAATCTGGGTATAAAATGTTGTATGGAATTTTTTATTATTCTATTTAGTAATCCGATTGATCTCAAACCTAAAAAGGAGAAACAACTTCATATATTTGCAGAACAACTTCAAACATTTTTAATATCAAACATTTCTCACAGAGATCACTGAACACCTTCAAACCCTAGGGTTAGGTAGGTGATAGAGCAAAGAGTAACAAAGATTTCTTGTAAGGAGCATTAAGTCTTGTCTTCAACTGAGACAATAAAAAATAAACCCTTCTATTCAAAACCCTTGTAGTAATCTGATTGATCTCATATGTAAAAAGGAGAAACAACTTCATATATTTGTAGAACAACTTCAAACATTTTTAATATCAAACATTTCTCACAAAGATCACTGAACACCTTCAAACCCTAGGGTCAGGTAGGTGATAGAGAAAGGAGTAACAAAGATTTCCTACAAGGAGCATTAAGTCTTGTCTTCAACTGAGACAATAAAAAATAAACCCTTCTATTCAAAACCCTTGTAGTAATCCAATTGATCTCAGATAAATAGGAGAAACAACTTCATATATTTGCAGAACAACTTCAAACATTTTTAATATCAAACATTTCTCACAGATATCACTGAACACCTTCAAACCCTAGGGTTAGGTATGTGATAGAGAAAATAGGAAATAATGTGGGAGAAAGTGTCCAGACTTACTAGACAATGAAGCTCCCACGCAACCCCAAAAATTATCCCTCTTTGCAGAGTTTAGCTAAGTTGCAGACTAGTCGTGTTGCAGAGTGTGGTGAAAATGAAATGCGACCTTGAAAATTATCCCAACACAACAGTGAAAATGAATGGTCAAAATGCGAACCTCAAAAATTATACTTTGCACATGGACCTGACGTAGTTTTAAAAATTGGCATTCGAAAAGTGGAATTAGAGCCTCAAATTTTTCAAGTGGAAGACGAAATGCCCATTTTGTGGGCAAAATTAGAATTCTAAAATTCCAATTCCAACTTATTTAGATGGACACAAACATGGAAGAAAATAATTGGAAAATGGTATTCTAGAATTAGGGCCCATATTCCATGTACCAAAGGGGCCCTAAAGGAAATTTTTTTGGAAACTCTTGCAAAATAGGATGGTCATTGAGGGAAGGTTCCTTCTCCACCTCCTCCTCTCTATCACTGATAGTGATAGTGAACAACTGGAACCCTTTTTGCATGCACTGCTTAAGTTGTATAACACAAATCACATGAAGGGATATGGGCCTCTAAAGTCTTGAAATTACCGAGGACACACCAAAATCATCTACATACTCAACTCTCTTATGTCTATAATCCATCTTGGCACTGTGGGCATAAAGATAATCCATGCCAAGAACAACATCATAGGATCTAAGAGGTGTGTTACGAAGGTCAATTTTTTTGGTCATGTCTTCTATATGCATCTGAAATCCTCTCACCAAAGAACTAACTGAAACTATAGCACTTGAGGCTAACTCAACCTCCCAACTCACATCCTGCCTAGCTGCCACTAGCCTGCAACTCTCCACTATAAAAGGAGTAATGAAAGAATCAATAGCTCCTAAATCAAAGAGAATAGAAATGTTACTAGCTCCAATCCTACATATAGCCTCAATAATCCTAGCTTGGTGCTCAACCTGGTGATTATCAACTTCTACTAACACTCTGTGAGATCTCCCCATGTCTCCCACTATAGGCTCTGAAGTAGCGACCCTATGACTGCCAGTTGGATGATCTATCAGACCATCTCTATAAATGTGTCCCATGGAACCACAAGTATAATATGGGCCTCATGCTTGAATCTAAATCCCCTATGGCATGGACTGTTGTTGTCCCCCTATCATGTTGGATCCACTAAAGCCACCTCTAGAGGACTATTGAGTCCTAACTGGAGGTGTAAAATAAGTTTGTGATCTCTTATCCCATCTAGAGTCCTTTGATTGCCACTTCTTGGGCTTGGATCCCCATTGACCCTAAGGAGGCCTCTGTCTCAAACTCTTTTGTGGCTAAGGGACTCTAAAATATCCCAATGAATGCCTCTAATTCCTTCTAAAGGGGTCTCTAAAAACTAGAAGACTGGGGTGCAAGATTATGGCTTGGAGACCTATGTTGTGCATCATGAGATTTTTTATGGATCTCCTTGACTATCATGGCCCTCTCAATAGTATATAAAAGATCTCCTGGAGGTACCATGCACACTCTATCTAAAATGGCACGGTTCAACCCCTTAATGAATTGGTTGACCTACAGTTTCTCATCCTTCATGTAATCGACATATGGAAGGAGCTCAAGAAACTTTCTCTCATATTGATCCACTATGAGACCCCTCTGCTAAAGGTCATGGAACTCATCAATTCGGTGCTGCCTAAAATGCTCTGACTTATATCTAGTTTTGAACATCTCTAAAAATGTCTCCTAGGAGAGGGTATAAATGACCAAGTGGTTCTTATACTCCTCTTGCATCCAAAATGTAGAAGCAGTCCCCCTCAACATGTGCACAACAAAATTTCCCTTTAGGTTTCTCTCATAAGGGTACAACCTAAAGCCACGCTCAAGGCTCAAGAGCCATGCCTCAACCTTGATCTCATTTGTAGATCCTATGAATGGTGGTGGCTGTAGGCAAAGAAGCTCCCTAATTTGATCCCCTACATCACGGGGTGCTCTCTGTACTACCTCTAGTGGTGGCTTTGGCATATGAACCGACTCACCCTCATGATTTTTCTAACCCTCAACATGCCTAGGAGGAGGGATCCTACTCTACTCTTGGGCCTTAGTTTGCTGACCCCCTAGAGGTAACCTATCCATGATGATCCTAGCAAGATTATGAAGTACATTTAGAATATCCTGATTGGGATTGGTGGCAGCATAGGAGGAGGCCCCTACTCTCCATCTACACCCTCTACTATCTACTCAACATACTCTACTGTCATGCGAGAACCCCTAGCACCTTGTCAATGTTAGTGACCATTACGTGTGATTGGAGGCATCCTACACAAGGGTTAAAATAGGTAATGAGTTGAAAATGCAATGGTTTTAGGCTCCTACATTTGAAACTTGGATCTAATACCAAAATGTCATGCCATAAAATTAGGGTAAAAATACACCAACATTTTTTTTTCTAAGCAAAAGTCAACTAAGGATAACATTCTAAGGTACACTAACATGAACATTACGCTTAACACGATGCAAGTTAACACTCAAGAGGTATCATGACAAGTGTTGGCTTGTCAACATCCCTTGATTTTAAACTGTGTTAGATAACTTCGAGAACCTAACTAGGCCTCTAAGAAAACCCTACAAGGTTAAAAATAAAGTGTTTAAATAAAATGAATAATAAAAGCGTAGATATAACTTGTTGTTTAACATAAGTTTCAAAGTTAGGTTATCTTATTCAAAATGGTTTAATTAATTAATTGAATCTAAAGGTAATGGAATCCAAAAGGGTTCCAAAACAAGAACTAGGCTACAAGATAAGATAGGTTTCGCAAGGGAACATTAAAATAATAAAATAAGGCCATAAAAATACCTTAAATGATATCGTAGGGTTAAAATTTTAAAAACCACTTACTATTAATAAAGTTCTAATGTTTTAATTTAAAATATCATACTTTAATTCAAAACATAAGGCCTACCTTAGTTTATTTAATTGAATAAATAAAAAATTAAAAATAAACATTAAAAGTATTAATTATAAAATATTAAATTTATTGGCTAAGGTGAAAGAAGGATATCCTAAGTCCCATCTAGGACATTAAAATAACCCCCCCTAGAAAAATACCATTATTAGAAATTATTAAAATAATATTAGAAACTTATTATTAAATAATACCACCAACATTAAACAATATTAAAATTATATTCCATTTAAATTATCCATTAATTTTAAACTCACAAATATTGACTATCCAAGATTAGCCTAAAAGAAGATTAAATGACAATATAATAAAAAAATCATTAATAAAAATAAAGTAAATCAAAGGAGATAACCAATAATAATAATAAATAAATCCTACCTAATAAATAAAATATTCAATATAGATTCTAATGAATAAAATAATATTAAAATAATCAAGATTTAAAATAAAGTAACTCAGTAAAGTCAACAATCAATAATAAATCTCAAAAATTCAAATTTCAAAATGACACTTAATAAAATTCAATTTAAATTTAATAAAGTCAAATGGCCAACCCTAACCCTAATTCAAAATTAGGGTTGGGCTAAAATATAAAACTCCTACCAAACCCTAATTTCCTCATTTTATTTGTGTAGGTTTGGTTGGGAGAAGGGATGGAGAAAAATTGAGTTCAAATATACATATGAGTATACATGTATGTATATACACACATATATACTTATGTATATATATTCACCATGCTTCAAGAAGAAAAAACAAATAAAAAATTAAAGGTCAATAAGAGGGTATACCAAAACTTCTCTTCTTTCTCTCTGTTCTTTTCCAAGACACAACATTCAATTGAGAAAATTTTCATTTCATAAGAAGATATGCTTTATAGTTTTATTTTCTTACTTTACTATTTACTGTTTATATATATTAAAAAAAATTAATACGTTGTTTCTTTATTTTAATATTTATTTAATTTATATGAAATATTGTTGTATTTTTTTGTATGCAATATACTACATTTTATTTTTAGAACAAGGTCTGTATTTTTTTTTGAAAAAAATATATTATTACAAACCCCAATAGGGTACGGGCCGACTGCCATGGCCACATGCAACTTCTCTGGCTTGCAGAGGGCAAAGCCTCCCACAACCCCAAAGGTTGCGGTGGCATGCCAACAACCCCCCAAAAATTAACTTTGTTGTTTTTTTTAAATCTTTATTTTTAAATTACAATTTTTTATTAAATTTTTTATTTTATTTAGTTTAAACTATATATATATATATATATATATATATATATATATATATATATATATATATATATATATATATATATATATATATATATATATAATATATATATATATATTTATATTTATGTATATATATAATAGTATATATACATTCATTCATTTACAAGAAAAAGAGAGATGAGTTCATGTATTATTCTAATCTATGAAATAATGAAACTATATATTTATATGTGTACATCTATGTATATAAATTTATACATAAGTGTATATGCATATATTTGACCAAAATTTGCAAGATTTTCCCTTTTTTATTAATCCATTTCTTTGCATAGAATAATAGAAAAGAGAATATTCTAAGATTTTCAAGTAGGAATACATAGAAAACTACTATAGTCTAATCTTTTTGAAATAAAATACTTTACTAAAAAAGAATGATTCATTTTTTTCTTTTTAGAAGGTAAGGGATGTAAAACATCAAATATCATTTGCTTTTAAGATAGCAATGGAAATCATTTTTTTTTTAAATTTCTCTTTCTAAGTACATAGCAAAGTAAAAGAAGATACTAACATTTACTTTTAAAAATATTTTACAAGCATGAACATGCAATATAGGCATTTGCATAGCCTCTTCTTTGCTATCATTTCTATACAATGTATTTTTCCATTTACACTAAACACACATCTGCAACTTAAATAATGAGACAAAGACCCTTTTTCTCTTTCCCTTCAACAAAACAACAATCTTCTTCAACACTAAACCTGCGAATAAACAAGCCTTTGACCATGGAGGCTCACCTCCCAACATATGTCATTTTATGGCCACCCTTGAACTTGGGGAAACAAAGACGGATGGGGTTACACTCACTAATTATACACACAAAAAACAACAAACATAAATTGACATAAAATTCTCATTTTCCATGGTATTCACAATGGATCACCTTGGACCCATGAAAAGGGGTGAAGGTGGAAATAGACCCAAAATAGGAGAAGCCATATAAATGAAAAATTCCTTCAACAAGGCTCAAAATCATACAAATAATGTCTTCACAAGGCTAACACAAATACCACCCTTCCTTCCTTTTCTCATACAAAATAAAATACTCCCTTATGGCCCCCAAATGTGTAGTAGAATATAATGGCAACATGGAGCCCATACATCCATGCCATATCCCCTTCCTCCATGAGAAATGACTCTACACTGTTTGGGTATTCCCAACTTTAACCTTCACCTTCAAGGCTTTCTTCACTCCCAAGGGTGATTCTACCCTTGCATACCCCCAACAAAGACAAGAAAAACTAAGAACAAAAACAACAAGAATAAGATATTCACATAAAGCCATGAAAACAAGCTTGAAAATAGCTCAAATACATCAACCACACTTTACAAGATTTACACATACAACATAAGAAAATAAACAAGGATTTACATGATAGGAGCACCAACGAAATGAAATTTGAGTAGAGCTCCCTTCATACAATCCTTTCCTTCCTTTTTGCTAAGTCCACCAAAATCTTACTATGTCTACTAGAAGTCTCCAAAATTGGAGAGTAGGAAATCAGCCTACCGAATTCCTCTTCATCCCACTAAAAGGAAAACCCTACCTAACATCCTACCTAACCTCAAAAATGATTTGACACACTATCCAAGTGTTCTCTCCCTCCAACAAGAGGGAATTTTAAATTTGAAAGAGAGGAAAACATGACACACATCCCAAATTCGTCACTTTTTAAAAAGGAATTTTTAGAAGAGGCAAAAATGAGATTAAATCATCCTGTTGGTCACAATTAGACCCCCAACCCAAATTTCACCTATGGGGTTATCTTATTTTAACCCTAACTAACCTCTAGGGGTACATTTAACCTCTCAAAAGTCTACTAAGACTTGACCTACAAAAATTCAAAATAAGATTCCCTCACATGGCTCAACAACCAAGATACCTAACCTTGGGATTCTAAAAGGTGACTCAAAGGTGAACAACTAACCAATAACAAATTACTTGGCCATGCCAAATCACATACAAAAGTGTCAATTAACACCACATAAAGTCACAACACATTACTACACACATGGCATGCCAAGTAGACATATGCATAGATTAAAATAAACACAACAATAATAATACATACAAACATTACTTTTACAACAATAGCACATAAAAATGAGGTTATTACTCCCTTTGAAGTTAACCTTGTCTTAACATGATTTTCACATGCATCCATCTTTGATTTCCCCTCATTTTAATTCCATGGTGAATTTTCTGCACACTAGATCAAAATATCAATAGCTCATGAAAGACCAATAACATATATATATATATATATATATATATACATATATATATATATATATATATATATATATATATATATATATATATATATATATATATATATATATATATATATATATATATATATATATATATATATATATATGCAACATTAGTGATCACATAAAATACATCATATAATCTAATTGCATTTCACAACATCATATAAAATTCACTTAACACAAGAATGTATTTACTCAATTTCTATTAAATCTCAACATCATGATATTCCTAGAAAACGCATCTATCACACATACCTTAAATCATTGACATGGTTCATGACACAAAACATTTCATCTAATTCACATTTCTTGCATTAATATAAAATTAAACCATAATACTCAAAAATATATAATTTCTCAATATCATAGCAAAAAGGCCTGTAAATCAAAGCATATAAAATATGTCCTAAATCATCATCCACATAATCAAAGATCATCACATAATATTAAAAATATGAAATCCCTGTCTAAAAGAGTCTAATATATCAAAATAATGTATCATCATTAGAATCATAAAGTGGAAAAGTCAACTATGCAATAATTGTACGGGGTGAGGCCTCACAGATTTAGCCCCAAAAATGAATTAGGTAGTGGATATTTGATTTTATCAAGGATTGTAGGTCCATGTTGGTTTCCTTCGATTTTTACACCCCAAAATGACTAGGAGAGGTAAATAAACTAGGCTACCTCCCTCATTTTGGTAACTTAACTAGCTCAATCAATCCATAAGAAATCAATCAAGCATTCAAATCTTCAATCATTTAGGAAATTTCATCCCACCATATTCTTCATGGTGTCAAGATTAAAAAATGTTTATGCAATCTTGTCTTTTATGATTTCCTTTTAGATTTTTGTGGAGTCATGCTATTACATCAACACTTGTTATCATATTCAAATAAAATTACATCATCAAGGTATAAGACACATTATTTCTTAGATCTAGCCTCTATTATGTATTAGAACACTTTCCTCTCAAATATATTTAATTTTAATTTTATGGTTGATTCCAAAATTGGGATTTGACTAAGGTAAACCCCTCTAAAGATTTGCCTCTCTTTCTATATGCACAAATAGGTGGAAAACATATAACAAGAGCTACAAATAGATCTAGAAAAGAGCTATAATTTACAACTGATTTCATCAAAAGGTGCTTACCATAAGGCAAGTGAGTTTTGCCTGCCCTAGCATAGGAGAAGTGAGTCGCCCCTATTCTAGACTAGTGCGAGTAAGGATTTTTGAGATTTTAATTAAGGGTATTAGTAAAAGGTTAAAAAAAATTTTAGTAATGAATCACTCCCCCCCCCTCAATACATATTATTTCCAACAATTGGTATCAGAGCTTAGGCTCTCTAGAGGAAAATTTTGACAACTTGGGAGTAGATCTGAGGAAATGGGAAGCTATAGGTATGAAAGATGGTTGGAAGCAGAAAATGAAATCATTGAAGAGTTGAAGAATAAGCTAAGGGCCTCATTGGAAAAAAGGAAAAAATTATCTGAACAACTAAGAGAAAGTCTAGATAGCATTGATGAACTATTTGAATGAAGTATTAACTCTGAGGAAGCTGAGGAAGCTATAGAAGATCTGATGGAAAAGAAATGGACCCTGATTAAAGAAGCCACTAAAATGAGAAGAGAACAAGGAAGTCAAGCCACAAGGATGTGTAAAGAACCTAAAGGTATGAGAGCTGCTAAAGATTCAAATAGAATTGTTGAAACTACAAAAAGGGATGTTGAATATATGATCTGAGAAAAGGATGATATACTTGAAAGGTTGACATATAAGAACGATGCACTGAATGAATAACTAAGTGATTATGGTGATGAAAACATTCAAATGTGTGCTGAAAATGAAAGACTGAGGAAGGAAAATGAATAACTAAAGAAAGACTTGAAGATTGAAAGAGATACACATGAGAAAATCAAGCAATTTGAACAAAGCATGCAAAAGATTGATGAGAAAATGAAGAATCAAAGATGACATAAGGATACTTCTGGCCTAGGATATACCAATAACAATAAGTTTTAAAAAGGAGGATCAGCCAAGTCTAGTACTGAGAAACAATCAAAGATTCAAAAGGGTAATACTAGTCTACAAGGTAAGAATCTTACCAAACCCACTTGCTATAATTGTGGAATTCCTGGACACACTGCTAATGTATGCAGAAGAAAACTAGTGAATGTTCCAATAACTACTCACTTTTATGGTTATTGTTATAATCGCAATAAGTATGGTCATCAAGCTTATGAGTGCAGATGAAGAATCAATATTGATCATTTGAAGGGAGATTCAATTTCTACTATTACACATGCACCAAGTTTGAACATAAGGTAGAACATTACAGATCATGGGTACCATCACCAATATTGCCTAAAAATATAGTGAGTGTAAGGAAACATGAATGTCACATGAATTATTTGTGGGAACTGTGGACACATGTTGATGAACTGTAAATAAAGGAACAATAGGTATGACATGTTTCCATTTCCACAAAGTTGGACATCTAGAAAGAGATTGTAGATACAGGAACTGGTCACCAAGTAATGAAGAAAGGAAACAAAAAAAGATTGTTAATCCTAAAGACTTCAGGAAGTAGATGAAGTCAACATGGGTTAGGAAAGGCTAACTAAATTCCTTTTAATTGACAAAAAAATCCACAACACCATAAATTGTGGAAAATTCATTAGCAAACTAAGACTTTTTTTAGCTTAGGGGGAGAAATTAAGGTCAGATCAATCTGAAACGCCTTAGTAGAATGAGTTCTAAGCTATATTTTCATAATGAGATGCATTGAAGTTAATTTTGATGTATTACAGTAAGTTGAGTTGTTAAATACTTTCAGTCATCACTGATTTTATCATTTGTAAAGGTTATGTACTAATGCTACTTTTAGCATTAGTTGGTAGAAGTTGTAATTGGTAAAAGTGTGATATCAGTAAATTGGATTAAATGTTTATACATAACTATCCGTTGGAGAAATATTTGGGAAAATAAATTCTATGTTAACCTGTTCATTATTCACCTTGCATTTTGAAGAGTTATTATAGGTGCAGAGAGCGATTATTCATTGTGATCGATTTTGTGAATTTTCTGAGCTGAATACTTGCAAAGGATTAATCTAAAAATTTGAAAACCCTAGTTAAGCTATTGAGAAAAGTGGTAGACAAATGTGAAGATATTTTTTTGATTGAGATTTAGGGAAGAATGTTTACAATGATATCATAGAATCATTGGTTGCAACACCTAAGTTGATCAAGATAACAAAGGAGGCAGAACCATAATGTAAGTTATGTTTGTTGAAAGCTGTTGAAGTAGATAATACCAATGCCCTATCCCTAATTCCACCTCAAGTATTATTGATTGAAGATGCCAAGACATTTATTCACTATAACATTATTGAATTAGGTGATGAGAATATACAAGAAGAATACATGGCCATGTGCAAGAACAGAGAACTAAAGGATGAGTTCAAACATCTTCAGACAAAGGGTTTGACACACATTGTAGAATTTCCAAAAATATTTAAGGCAGAATGGATTTTTTATTTTTTGAGCCATTTCCATGATCAATTCATATGGTTTGAACAAATGATAAAGGTCACAAAGGAATTGATTCACATAATCACAATATTATTAGCAGATGGGGAACCATGTACCCTAGGGAAAATATCAATGCAGATAGATGTGAAACTCAGAAAGTCAAGGTAAGATCATCGAGAAATGATAATAGATGACATAGAAGATCAATAGGTTCAATTCACATCAATTATTGTTGGATACAAGGTTTACCAGTCAAGTCAGTTGAACAATGTACCATGCGGAGATTCATGTCACAAATAGAATTGTGAAGGAAGGTGTTAGATATGACCTAGCAGAGATGGTCAGAACCCAATTGATGGCTAATCTAAAGAGGATCTAGACTGAAAAAAAAAGAAAGCCTTAAAATATGGATCATTGTTGGTATGTATGTATTTCTATGTTCAAAATGTTTTTCCTAGTAAAGGCAATGTAACTTGGAAAACTGATAGGTCTGCACTGTATTAGATTAATGAATACATCGGAGAACTAGGAGAAAACATAAATAATGTTATGTGGGGATACTTCAAAGTCTTTTAGGATAGAATGCATAAAATGTATAGGATCCCACCTCACATATTAGATAAGTACATGGATAAATTTTTTTCAAGTTGATACCAACAAATGAAAAATTCAAGCTATAGAACCAATATTCTCATGGATATCGACCATGGGTTATGAAATAGATGAACACTTGTTAACCCTACACATAGATACATTATTGAAATTACCACTTAACAAGACCGTTAAAAGATATGGGACATATGAATAAGCTTATCAAAGAATAACCTTAGAACTCAAAAAGCCTAGAGTGGAGAGGAAAGTGAAGAAAATAATAAGTCAGTTGGAGGAGAAATTTGGAATAGGTAAAGGTAGTAGTTTCATTGCAGAAAAGAAGAACATTCTTGAGCCATTTGCAAATAGGAAGGCAAAGAAGTTAGAAACTAAACCACCAGAACTACCATCAGTGGAGGAAATTGAAGTTGAAGAAATTGAGGGAGGTCAATCCTATAACCCCAATCCATCAGAGGCACCTCAACCGATAAAAAAAAAAACATGAGAAGAGAAAAAGAAGAAGTCATACTAAGGCACTTCCGAGAAAAAAGAGGAAACAAAAGGAAAAAGGAGATAGTGAGAAACTAAATTCAAATATTGAGATCATAGACTTTGGTAAGTCTAGAAAAATAAGGTTTGACATTCCAAAGACTGCAATTGAAGTTTCACAAGTAATTAGAGAATAGGGAATGATTGGAAACATCAATAACTTTAAGTATGGTAGGTTAACTGATGAAGATAAGAAAATCATTGAGGATGCAATTTTATTTCATTTTCACATAATCATTAGAGTTCCAAAACAACTTAAAGGTCGTATACCTGATGAATTTTTTGAAGTGTTCAATGTTAGATGGGAAGTTGTAGTCAAGGAAGAAAATAAAGTAAGAGAAAGAAATCTTATCTATACTATGCCCCACTTGACAGTAAAATAATTGGATGAAGGACTTGAAAAATACAAAGATAGATTCAGTATTGGTCACAAGATTGGAAAATTATTAGCCTGAAAAGAGAAAGAATTTGAAGATGAATCATACATGATTTGGAGAAGAATATTCAACTTAGACTAATCACTAGCATATGATACTACTAGTACATCTCAAGGAGATGACATATTTACTATGCAGGAGTTAAAAGGAGGTATGTTAGGAAGTGTTTCAAATGTAGTTACACACATAGACCTAACAAAGGATTTAGTAGATATTGAGGATATTACTAAAACACCTGATTCTCCCATGGTTGGAGATGAAGCTAAAGATACACCACTCTAGTCAACACTATAAGTAAATCCTATAGAGAATGATAAGGATGAAGTTGATACTGAGGTAGTCAAAGATGATGATGCAAAAAAGAACAAATAAATAGAATAGGTTAATGAGACCTCAGACCAACCCAAGGTCACTGATAAAGAGGAAACACAAGGTAAACAAGTTGAGCCACATCAAGAAAAAGGATAGGAAAAAAAAACTAATAAGGACATATAAGAAGATAATACCATAACAAGGGAACAAGATACTCAGGATACTACTAGTACTCTACATGTAACCCCTACAAAGATACAAAAGGATGTCACTCCCAGTGCTACAATAAATTCAATAGATGAAACTAGTGACACAAAAAAAGGAAGAAAATAGGAGAAGATGATGAAGAATAAAAAGAGGAAGATGAAGATGATCCATAATTTTAAATTCTAAAGAAAGAATTCAAGAAATTAAAACCAAAAGAACAGATATTATTTTCAAAGAAGCTAGTAGAGAAGGTTGAGAAGAACTAGTAGAAGCAAAACAAGTACAAGAACAAAATACTAAGGAAAACAATTTCTATCCTTTTTGACTTAGTACCAAAAGTACAATTGATGAAGAAGAATATGAGATTGATCAACTCAAAAATTTGGTTGATGAAATCACTAGTTTGGATCATGGTATGGAGGAAGATATGAAAATTGAGGCTGAGAAGTGGTTAGAATAGGAAATATTGGAGAAGCTACTACAAAATATTGCACTTGAAAAAGTTTCATTGTTTGAACTAGTCAAAGAGCTTAAGGACTCACTACTTGATGTTGGTAAAATACTCACCAAGATATCCATACTCACTAGCTTCACAATAGACATAAAGACCAAGAAGGAAGAGTCAGAAACTGAGTTTTCTACACTTACAAATAAATTAGACCCCTTGAACAGTTCAATGATGGATCATACTAATAAACTAAAGGAACTAATATTGAAGGAAAAGGAACTCAAAGATGAAGAGGAAAACATAATAATGATATTGCTGGAGTTACAGGGATTCCTAACTCCTCATGTGGATATAATTCAAGCATACATCAAGAAGTATGAAGCATTGATAGGTACTCCTAAGATGAGTACAATTACGATTATGGAAGAACTAGCATCTAGAATCTATGATTAGCATATTGCATTGCTAGCACTAAAAGAGTCATGGGAGAACTCACTTTCTAGTGCTAAGGTACATTTCAAATCTATATTTGATAAGTTGTAAGTTACTCTTGTCAATATAATTTTTCTTATAGTCTTTTTCATTTTTGCGAAAAAGGGGGAGTAATAGAGTATAATGTCAGAGTATAGAAGATGATTATCTAAGGGGGAGTACGCAATCACAAGGAGGGTATATGTGATGTAGTGGCATCCTGGCTTATTGCTCGGTGCCTAAAGATTCTGGTAGTCTCGGTAACTGTCTGGTGGAGTTTGGTTACTTGGCTAGTGATTTCGGTAGAAGACTGGAGTTTCTCAGTCTTGGTGGTGATTCTTAGTTGGAAGTTTTGGTGCATCTCGGTGGATGTTGGTCATTCGGTGACTTGGTGTTTTGTTTCTTAGTGCTCGGTTACCGATGGGGTCTTGGTGTTCATGCCTATTGCTTAGTCACTAGAGGACTTGGTTGCTGAAGGAAGCTCGGTCATGGAAGGAGACTCGACATTTATGTTGCTCGGTAATGCTTGAGGAGCTCAGTTGATATGGTTTCTCGGTATATTTCCTGATGCTCAGTAGTTTGAATTACTGATGGTTGTTCTTGGAGATTTGGCTTTGCTAACTAGTGCATTTAATCTGGGTCATGTTCCTTGAGTTATGGATTGATCGTTGGACATGTGGGGACCTAGATCTGGCATGTTTCATTCTTCTATGTGGATCTGGAGGCTGACTTGGTGAATTAGATATTTGTAAGGTTATTTGAGAGCCGACTGATGTTTGGCATTTAATATTTTTTTTGTAGGAGTTAATTGTTTCATCTAGCTGACTTGTGGCTTGGATTAGTATTTAAGGGATGTTTGGGTAGTTGTTTGGGGGTAGTGGGAGTAGAGATCTAGAATCAGATTAGATATGGATTGAAGGTAGCATATTTAGTAGCTTGTGAGCTTAGGAACAAGGAGATTTCTTGGTGGCTTGTGATCACAAGTTTAGATCTTTCTTGGAGTGCCTACCAGTGTCCTATTGTGTTGCAGACCTAGACTAGTTGAGGAGAAGTATGTTGGATCCTGCATGATCTTATAGAACTCTTTCTTGCATTGTAATTGGCCATAATCAGGAAGGCCTTACAACCTAGCACATTGCATGTAATCAGTAAATTTAATGAATAAAGAATCCAGTTTCATATCAAGTCTGGTGTTGCTGTTGTGTAATTTCGGTGTGTTGTGGTTTGGTTGCAAGGTCAAATAGTCCTTAATTGGATCCTCCATCCTTGGTCTATGTTAATATGGTCTATGGTAAAAAGGGTCTAATTGATTATATAACCTAGACATGGAGTATGTCTATTTTCACAAGTTTTTTCCATTAATGAAAAAGGGGGAGATTGTTGGCATATTGATGCACTAGATGACATTTATGATGTGTATGAAGAATATTGTTTTCATTGCTAAAAAACCATTCAATTGGTGAGAGCATATTTTCTAAGTATGTGAAGTTACACTGATCGGTAAATAGGTATAACCAACTGGTATATGCTAATTGTTATGTAACATGGTAATTAGTACACAAGAAGGTAACCGATGAACATGAAAATAGGTGAAGGTTAGACAAGTAAAGGGAGAAGATTGGTATACGACAACCAGTGAGACCACAAACTAGTATAGGTAAAATTCAAAATACTAGAAACTAGTCAGTACAGTGAATAGGTATAAATAAAGGTTATTATATAGTTTGTCTTTTTATCCAAATTGGCCATGGCGGTGGAAGATTCATTGAATCTCAACAACAAATAAAATATAGTACATTGTTTGAGGAAATGATAGAGTAGATTTATAGGTAATTATGTATAGATCTATTCATGATTCCAAGGCATGCTTGACAAATAATATTGAAATAATTTTGCACATTTGGAATGACAACTTATGTTATGATTTGCCTGACGCGATAAGGATTTTTATGTTTTGATGAGTCAATCAAGATTAGAGAAACACTTTTGGAGAAAAATTAAAACCCTAATTACGTTTTATACTTGGTGGTAAGGATTTTATATTAGTAACAAGTTTCAAAAAGAAAAGAGGGAGGGAGAGAGGAGAGAGTTGTTGTTGGTTGATGAAGTTTCTATTGTTATGAAAAGTTATTCAGAATTGTTTGAAGAGATGTTACAAAGTTGATGTCAGAACAAGAACAGAGCATAAAGGACCTAATCAACATTGTAGAGTGCAAATTACATGTCATTTATTTTGGTTGTATTCCTAATAGTTTCAACTAGTTGTAAATCCCTTTATTGGGTAGTCTTTAGCTCAATTTTTAATGTAAATCCCTTAACAAGGTGAACACTATAATAGTGGGATTAAATCCTCTAACAACGTAGTCTATAATTGGATTGTAGATACTTCTAAAAAGGTATCAGTCACTCCTAACAGGGTGAGTCATCTAGAAAGTGATAGATTGTAAGCTCGTAACTGAGCACTCTTTTCTATTGCAGTGAAAGGATTGTGGGTGTCATCCCCACTGTGGTTTTTCCCTTTGACCAAGGGTTTCCAGATAAAAATAAGTGTGTTATGTGTGTACATATATTGCTATTTGATTTTTTGCACTTTTACATTACATTTTATGTTATATGCTTCATAGTTTATAAGTTTCTTCTATTACTAATTAAGGGTATTAGTAAAAGGTGAAAAGTTTTGTTAGTACTGATTCATCCTCCCATCTTGGTACCTATTATTTCCAACATAATCATGCAAAATTTCTTCTCAAATAATACTAGTAATGAAAACTTTGCATCTTTTATAATGTCAATTATAGGAACCTCTCTTGAATCTATTACAAAACACTTCACATAGACATGAATTACTTGCATCCCTAATTCCTTAATGACATGAGTTGACATCACTTTTGTTGATGATCCTGAGTCAATCATACAATTCTTAAGCAACTTTCTAGTTACTAACAAAATGGCATAAAATGGATCAATTTGGGATGGACACTTGGTTAGTATGGTTCCCACATACTATTGACACTAAAAAAGGGTTAATACTTGTGGTTCCACTTTTTAACATCTTCACATAATTTCAAAAAATTAGTTCACCATTGTCCTAACCATTCTTCTATGTCACACATTTAATATTTATTATTTGACAACATTGTGTCACTATTCATTAATCAAATAAATTTTTATTATTTAGTTAATATTAACATTTTTTTTCCAATTTACATTAATTTTACCTTTGACTATGTCTAATTATTTAATAGTGTTGACTAATTAATCTTAAAAGGGTGAACAACCTTTAATTCCCCCTTTTTCCTAAGTCCTATGCCATGATAAATAAATTGTATTTATTTATCCCTCTTTTTCATTATCCTACAATTAGTTAATTTTGAATTAATTATTTATTTAATTTGTCTAAAAATTTGGGATTTTACTGATTTTTAATTAAAATTATTCATTCATTTCTAATCCCACTAATTTGGCTTCATTTCCACTAACTATGCCTTCACCCACTAATTTATTGTCTATTTGTACTGTTCATTTCTTACACCTTCCCTTTTCCATTTTCTCCTAATTTAGCCTTCCATGTTCCCCTCATTTCATGCATTTGATTTCTCATATCCAATTTATGTATTTTTATTTTTCATAAGTTTTTTATTTTCCTAAATACAAACCAATTTGTTATTTACCATTTTCTATTCCTCAAATGCAATCCTAGCTATCAATTTGACTTTGATCTTGTTTTTTTATTTGAGTTCCAAAATCCTATAAGTTGGACTAAAAATCCTCATTCTTGTAACCATAATTTTGAGTATTCTCATTATCGTTCTGTCATAATTTCTTTCATTTTAGGTGCACTATGTCAACATGGGAGAAACATATCAACATTTGGAGAATAAACAAAGGATATTGAAGCTTAATTAAGTGAGTGTTTATTTGATTAGTTTGTAATATATTTATGCACTTTGTTAATAGCTTTATGTAAGAAGTATGAAAAAAATGAAAAAAAGTTAAGGAAAGAACCCAAGAAAGTCTAATGCAAGAATATATTTTACCATAACCACCAAAAGTGAGACATAGCTTTAAGATCAATCAACATAACCATGAGAATGCTCCAGGGATCCAAATAATGAGCCAAGATATTTTGAAAGGGGAAAAGAAAAGAAAAACCCCTTGTGATATTATGAATGAGGCCATAGCCTAAAGAGAGAAAAGAGAGAAAGAGAGCAATATTCTCAATACAATAACTTCATCATAAGAAATGGGAGAGAGGAGCATCTCTTAAATAGAGATGAGAGAGAGGAGTTAGAATTTAACTCCCAAGTCTATGAATGGAACCATTCATAACTATCTGTGACAAGTGTCAATATCCTCTTAAGGAGGAATAAACTAATTTCCATATTAAAGGAATTACAAAATATGAGTTGTCCTCCCACTTGGACTAGAGGAAAAAAATACATGAAGGGTACCTTGGTTTATCCTTATTTAAATAATACAACCAAGGAAATATTATAAATTCTATGTAATGCCCCGCTAGGGAACCCAGGAGAACTTAACCTAAACATGCTTCTAAGTTTGAAGAATAATTTTTTTTAAAAAAAGTTAACATATAATATAAACACCAATGCGGAAGCAATTACTATTTACTCACATTAATAAAAAAAACCATCACAGGTTACAACTCTCAAGGGTTCCTCGATGAAGATTACATTAACATTAATTTATTAATTAGATTAGGTACGGTTACAAAACTCTAAAAACAAATGAAAGATAAAAGCAACATCACATAGAAGATAACATAATCCATCTGGTACCATAAGGTATCTATAAATGTACATCCTCTCCACATGTCACAAGGTATGTAATACAATAACAAAAAAGAAGTACACATGATATCTCTGAAGAAACTGATACAATGATACATGATCACAAGAAGTAGAAGAAGATGAGATAAGAACGCAACTCCAACAATGAAGATCAAGAGGAACAACTTCTACATGGATCATCCAACACTGGTACACGAATGTCAGAATCTCAAATGGTAAAAGAATCACTACCACCCGACCTCGTGAACCTAAATGGTCCACTCCCACTGTGTTGAGGAGATAACAACAGATCCCACTTAGATTACAACCATCAAACAGATCAAGCTAAGGAAAGGATCCTAAAAACTCTCTAATTCAAGGTGAATAAGATAGTGATAGGCAAGACTCACTATTCTAGAGGCATCTGATACATGCAAAACAACTATGGAGGAGACTTAGGCTACATACTATGGGAGTGTCATCACATGGACGACTACTTGAGTTACCCTAGATTGGTCTCTTTGGACCTCAGACCCTCAAGCATCTATCAGGTTGAGTTACCCTAGACTGGCCACTCTGGACCCCGGACCCTCAACATAATCCATGTGGAACCAAAATATCAATCTTATATTTAATGTTATTTTCCAAGTTTTATTATTAGGTTATCACTTATTAAATCAACTTATGATAGGTTACCCTGGTACTGGCCCCTTTTGAGCCTCGGACCCCTATTGTAAGCCACTCCCCTAAGATGCACCTATCTAACCTCACCTAGGTTCACAAATCTGACATAGATCAATCAGGTACACAACCAAGTAATCTCAAATCTAGTTTCACACACAGGAACTAGAAATGATTACAAAGATACCATAAACAGATTACAATATAGCATGAGCCCACATGGTCAAATCAGGAATGATAATCAGATTATACACACACAACAAAACATAATTGAAAACATATCCATCTGACACAAGCCCCCGCCTCTATTTCCCTAGGCCTTCTAGTACTTGATAACCCATAAATTACATAAGAAGACACATTAGGCATGAAGAATACAACACCCAAATTATGGAAAAATTGAAATTGATCTATAAGCATTTAAAATCCACATTGAACATAATTGAATCCATGTAAAGAAAACACATAAACCTACTAGGGAAATCTGAACATAAACATTTCAATATTGTCATAAATAAAAGAATATTCCCTATAAAATCACCTAGGGATCTAATGAAGTAAAAATACCCAATTTCAATAGTTACACATCATTTCCCAATAAGATTTCTAATCAAATACGTTTCTTTATGCATTATAACTAGACATCCTGATTATCATATATATAGCATTTGATAATTAAAACATGGGGCTTAATTTGATTTAAATTCTTAAATTTAGAAAATAAATTAAATATAAGCATATATTGAAATTACAAATATAAACTTATGGATGTATAACCCAACTCAAATATACTCACCATAACTCAAATATATATGCATACAACTTAATTTTAAACAACCAAAAATGAATGATAAAATTTATCTAAATAAACTAAAATAATAAACTAACATTTAAAATTACTAAATTTATTAGTAATAATAATAAATCAAATTAGTAATAATAATAAATCAAATTTTAAAATTGAATATATAACAAAACTGAATTTTTTTAAAAAAATATTTAAAACATAAAAATTTAGGTGTGGGGGGCCCACGGCTCCCCACCCAACACCCAAGACAGAGCCTGCCCATAGGACTCTACCGTGTCAGTCCCCATAGGGGGCTACGCACGACAGGCCCTATGGGCCCGTGCGACAGTCCCTGCAGGACTATGCACTTCCATGGGTTACCGTGCAGGGGGGAAAGTAACGGGGTGGCCCCCGCCCCAATGTTTATTAATTACTTTATTTTTTTTTCATATATATTTTTAAAAAATAAATAAAACAATTCTGCTTTCGCAAAGCATTTTTTTTTAATAATAATTTTCTGAAATACGAAAAATAAACATAAAAGAAGAGGTAAATATAATATTTTAAAAGCATTCACATGTATTTACCTTTTAATTTGTCTTTTCATTCTTTTCTTTTGTCTTTTACCAGTCACATTTGATTGTGTTTTTTTTTAAGACTGTATTTTTTTAACAGAGAAAATACATATTTCTAGAATTGGCTTATATACCCAAATTGGGTTTTTTTGGTAATGAATTGATTTTCAACCAAAGATAAATTTATTTTTCTTCAGCATTATAGTTCAACTATAACCTAGGATTGATTTTTTTGTTTTAAAGGAAAACTATTAGAAAACTTTGAATGAAATTTTGCCAGCATAACCCCGTTGTGCTAAAATTTAATAAAATCCTAAAATAATAGATCTAGGGTTTCTCTAATACCCAAAACAAGAAATTTCATACAGATCTAATGAAAAGAATCCAGATCTATTCAAACACAAAAATTTTGCCAAACAAAATAACAGAGGGCACACAACAAGAATTCCAGATCCTACCTTAGATCCGATACTAGAAACTGTAATGAAACCCATGTCGTAGATCTGAGAGTGAGATTTCTTCCAAATCCAATCTTGTCTGTAGATCTGAAAACTATGATGAAAGCAAGAACCAGATCTAGATGCACAATCGAGCCCAAATTAACAAGCAACCACAACAAACCAAGAATCCTCAAAAACTCAAGCACACAAGCTCTCCAAAATTCTCCTCCAAAAGAAACCTGTCTCATCTCCAAATGAGTGCAATTCCCCCTATTAGGGATTCAACTCCACCATTCATGCAATCCCTAGATGACTCACAATCCAACTCCTAATCAAACTCACTCTCTTAAGTTGAAAGAAATTACTAATTATTAATTAAAAATATCTTTTAATTGTGCACAACTCAACTTAGACTCCTAAAGACAAGTTGTCACCTTTTTTAAACAAATAACATTCAAACTCAATAAAGCACATGTTAATATTAAAATCTATTATTAAATAATTTGATATTTCAAACATCATTAAATCATGCAATTTAATACTTTAAAATCTAATGGACAATATTAGTCCTATTTCACATAATTAATTAATTAAAACCAAATATCCTAATATTTGATTTTTTTTTAATTAATTAATAATCATACAAAACATAGGAAATAAATTTAATATTATTTTCCAATTATAATATTAAATTCCATAACTATAGAAAATCACATAATCAATCAGCAATAAATCAAGATCATCAAATAAACATGGAAACTCAAAGAATGGATCCACGAACTTTTTCACCTGACAAATTTGGATAGGGTAGTCAATAGATACTTGTCCAATCCTAGGACAAATGGGCTTAGGTTAGGGTTTTGGATCCGTATATTATCTCCCCTCTCTTACCATTTGAGATATTGTGATAGGGCATGCTCATCTTGACAATTCAAGGAAGACGATGCCCGGTACCTACAAACCTGCATACCACACCCACATGTACATACATATCTAAATATATAACAGACAATGGCGGGGATCGACCGATCATGTGGATCTCACAAGCAAGTAACTATGACTCCATCCCTCAACCACATCAGGCACATCAAACAGAAATATAAAACAAACACATCAACCATACACATGCAAGTATGGGGTCAGTAAAATCATACGCCTCAATGATTTCCTAACACGTAATCTATCATCCTAAAATAATCATAACATTTATAAAATTGGACTAGGGGCAGGGTACTACATCCACCCCCCTAGGATTAGGCTTACTCCTGGAAGCCTACAAACATATAAGGATATATATCCCCCAAACACTAAGCATTTACTAAAAACAAAACATAACACCTGAATACAAGCCATAAAATAAGAACATGATATGTAGTCATTAAGGACAAAATAATTCTGGTTAAGAATAACAGAAATTCACATTGATCAATCATTTATTAACAATTCAAATAGATCAAAACCTTTATTCATTCATCATCATAGAAAACATCTAGGATCAATTGCATAAATAACACACATTCATATCTATAACAAAATATAAGTTGAGAAGTTCATGAAAAATCTATCTAGTTAATGCAACACTTATGCAAACATATAGGATACACAAAGATTCTAATTTCACACAGAAAATATAGTACCATCTCCGTGATGTCATCCCTTATACATACTATCAGGGGTTCATGATGAACATGATAGAAACAACACTTATCACAGAACAGGGCCAACAATACCAAACATTTAGAGTAGCCACCACAAAACTCAAAAAGGTAAAACCCAAGTGGGGGAATCACAATTCCAACATTAAATCATAAAAGTACCACAGTAATTCAACAATAAACCCAGTGTGACTAGCGTCACAAGATAGGTAACGAAAGGAGATTTAGGTGACTAATCCAATCATAAGAAAGTTCAAAATTTCAATTCTAGCCCATACACAACACGATCAATTCATCAATCAACCAAAAATAAATCATCAATCATAAAACATCCACATAACAAGGTGACTAGGGGTAGCCACACTCAAGGGAGTAATTGCTTCATGACATCCAAAGGTGCTTCACCCTAGATGCATTAGAGAGGGTAACCACACACAATAAACAGTCAAATTGCCTATGACAATCAATAGACATAGTGATATCTCAAAGGCATTTAAGAGATGAAAAACATAAATGTTTAGTTGAAGTTTAATGGTTCTCAAACACAAAAGAGTTATATGTCTATGTTTGGTTTCAAGTTTAACAATTTAGACATCTAATGGGCACACAACTTCCTAGAGTTCCCAATGTAGAACCCGGTGCTCTGATACCAAGTGTAATGCCCCGCCAGGGAACCCAGGAGAACTTAACCTAAACGTGCTTCTAAATTTGCAGAATAATTTTTTTTTAAAAAGTTAACATACAAGATAAACACCAATGCAGAAGCAATTACCATTTACTCACATTAATAAAAAAAACCATCACAGGTTACAACTCTCAAGGGTTCCTCGATGAAGATTATGTTAACATTAATTTATTAATTAGATTAGGTACGATTACAAAACTCTAAAAACAAATGAAATATAAAAGAAACATCACATAGAAGATAACATAATCCATCTGGTACCATAAGGTATCTATAAATGTACATCCTCTACACATGTCGCAGGGTATGTAATACAATAACTGAAAAGAAGTACACATGATATCTCTGAAGAAACTGATACAATGATACATGATCACAAGAAGTAGAAGAAGATGAGATAAGAACGCAACTCCAACAATGAAGATCAAGAGGAACAACTACTACAGGGATCATCTAGCACTGGTACACAAATGTCAGAATCTCAAATGGTAAAAGAATCACTACCACCCAACCTCGTGAACCTAAATGGTCCACTCCCATCGTGCTGAGGAGATAAAAATAGATACCACTCGGATTACAACCATCAAACAAATCAAGCTAAGGAAAGGATCCTGAAAGCTCTCTAATTCAAGGTGAATAAGATAGTGATAGGCAAGACTCACTATTCCAGAGGCATCCGATACATGCAAAACAACTATGGAGGAGACTTAGGCTACATACTATAGGAGTGGCATCACATGGACGACTACTTGAGTTACGCTAGACTAGTCTCTTTGGACCCCGAACCCTCAAGCATCTATTAGGTTGAGTTACCCTAGACTGGCCACTCTGGACCCTGGACCCTCAACATAATCCATGCGGAACAAGAATATCAATCTTATATTTAATGTTATTTCCCAAGTTTTATTATTAGGTTATCAAAATCAACTTACGATAGGTTACCCTGGTACTGGCTCCTTTTGAGCCCCAGACCCCTATTGTATGCCACTCCCCTAAGATGCACCTATCTAACCTCTCCTAGGTTCACAAATCTCACATAGATCAATCAGGTATACAACCAAGTAATCTCATATCCAGTTTCACACACAGAAACTAGAAATGATTACAAAGATACCATAAACAGATTACAATACAACATGAGCCCACATGGTCAAATCAGGAATGATAATCAGATTATACACACACAACTGAACATAACTGAAAACATATCCATCTGACACAAGCCTCGACGTCTATTTCCCCTATGCCTTCTAGTACCCAATAACCCATAAATTGCACAAGAAGACACATCAGGCATGAAGAATACAACACCCACATTATGGAAAAATTGAAATTGATCTATAAGCATTTAAAATCCACATTGACCATAATTGAATCCATGTAAAGAAAATTCATAAACCTACTAGGGAAATCTGAACATAAACATTTCAATATTGTCATAAATAAAAGAATATTCCCTATAAAATCACCTACGGATCTAATGAAGTAAAAATACCCAATTTCAGTAGTTACACATCATTTCCCAATAAGATTTCTAATCAAATACGTTTCTTTATGCATTATAACCATACATCATGATTATCATATATATAGCATTTGATAATTAAAACATGGGGCTTAATTTGATTTAAATTCTTAAATTTAGAAAATAAATTAAATATAAGCATATATTGACATTACAAATATAAACTTATGGATCTATAACCCAACTCAAATATACTCACCATAACTCAAATATATATGCATACAACTTAATTTTAAACAACCAAAAATGAATGATAAAATTTATCTAAATAAACTAAAATAATAAACTAACATTTAAAATTACTAAATTTATTAGTAATAATAAATCAAATTTTAAAATTGAATATATAACAAAATCAAAATTTTTTTAAAAATATTTAAAATATAAAAATTTAGGTGTGGGGGGGCCCACGGCTCCCCGCCCAACACCCAAGACAGAGCCCGCCCATAGGACTTTGTCGTGTCAGTCCCCATAGGGGGCTACACACGGAAGGCCCTATGGGCCCGTGTGACAGTCCCTGCAGGACTGCGCATGCCCACGAGTTACTGTGCAAGGGGGAAAAGTAAGGGGGTGGCCCCCGCGCCAATGTTTATTAATTACTTTATTTTTTTTTTCATATATATTTTTAAAAAACAAATAAAACAATTCTGCTTTTGCAAAGCATTTTTTTTTTAACAATAATTTTCTGAAATACGGAAAATAAACATAAAAGAAGAGGTAAATATAATATTTTAAAAGCATTCACATGTATTTACCTTTTAATTTGTCTTTTCATTCTTTTCTTTTGTCTTTTACCAGTCACATTTGATTGTGTTTTTTTTTTAACACTGTATTTTTTTTAATAGAGAAAATACATATTTCTAGAATTGGCTTATATACCCAAATTGGGTTTTTTTGGTAATGAATTAATTTTCAACCAAAGATAAATTTATTTTTCTTTAGCATTATAGTTCAACTATAACCTAGGATTGATTTTTTTGTTTTAAAGGAAAACTATGAGAAAACTTTGAATGAAATTTTGCCAGCATAACCCTGCTGTGCTAAAATTTAATAAAATCCTAAAATAATAGATCTAGGGTTTCTCTAATACCCAAAACAAGAAATTTCATACAGATCTAATGAAAAGAATCCAGATCTATTAAAACACAAAAAAATTTCCAAACAAAATAATAGAGGGCACACAACAAGAATTTCAGATCCTACCTTAGATCCAATGCTAGAAATTGTAATGAAACCCCTGTTGTAGATCTGAGAGTGAGATTTCTTCCAAATCCAATCCTGTCTGTAGATCTGAAAACTATGATGAAAGCAGGAACCAGATCTAGATGCACAATCAAGCCCAAATCAACAAGCAACCACAACAAACCAAGAATCCTCAAAAACTCAAGCACACAAGCTCTCCAAAATTCTCCTCCAAAAGAAACTTGTCTCATCTCCAAATGAGTGCAATTCCCCCTATTAGGGATTCAACTCCACCATTCATGCAATCCCTAGATGACTCACAATCCAACACCTAATCAAACTCACCCTCTTAAGTTGAAAGAAATTACTAATTATTAATTAAAAATATCTTTTAATTGTGCACAACTCAACTTAGACTCCTAAAGACAAGTTGTCACCTTTTTTAAACAAATAACATTCAAACTCAATAAAGCACATGTTAATATTAAAATCTATTATTAAATAATTTGATATTCCAAACATCATTAAATCATGCAATTTAATAATTTAAAATCTAATGAACAATATTAGTCCTATTTCACATAATTAATTAATTAAAACCAAATATCCTAACATTTGATTTTTTTTTAATTAATTAATAATCATACGAAACATAGAAAATAAATTTAATATTATTTTCCAATTATAATATTAAATTCTATAACTATAGAAAATTGCATAATCAATCAGCAATAAATCAAGATCATCAAATAAACATGGAAACTCAAAGAAGGGATCCACGAACTTTGTCACCTAACAAATTCAGATAGGGTAGTCAACTGATACTTATCCAATCCTAGGACAAATGGGCTTAGGTTAGGGTTTTGGATCCGTATATTATCTCCCCTCTCTTACCATTTGAGATATTGTGATAGGGCACGCTCATCCTGACAATTCAAGGAAGATGATGCCTGGTACCTGCAAACTTGCATACAACACCACATGTACATACATGTCTAAATATATAACAGACAATGGCAAGGATCAGCTGATCGTGTGGATCTCGCAAGCAAGTAACTACGACTCCATCTCTCAACCACATCAGGCACGTCAAATAGAAATATAAAACAAACACATCAACCATACACATGCAAGTATGGGGTCAGTAAAATCATACGCCTCAATGATTTCCTAACATATAATCTATCATCCTAAAATAAGAATAAGATTTATAAAATCAGACTAGGGGCAAGGTACTACATTCTAACTCCCCCCTTTAATCTTTACTTGGGGTGATTACATCAAGGGGTATCAAACCCAATTTTCAAAAAATTTGCAACTTGGTCTTCAAGGTGAAGTAATTTGATTGTCTTCAAGTCATATGTTACTTTTGTAGATCCAAGAGAAGTAAATGAGTCCTTTGAATGTGAGCAAGTGGAAGCATAGCCACATCTTCATAAGATATGTGTAAAACTGAGAATGTGCCTTGATGGATCACCTGAAAAAAGAGGCATAAAACAAAAAAAAAAGACATCGATCCACAAGTAGAATTGCATCATATAGTCAAGTTAGTAAATATTTGGTGTTTTAAAAATTATAAGAAATGACCATAGAGGAACTAAGAGGGATAAGGATAAATGAATTTGTTCACAAAAATGCAATGGAGTTAACAAGATATCTAAGATAAATCATAAGATCAAAATGAATATGATAGTTATAAGAAAGCTCTCACAAAAGGAACATACTAATGCACAAATGACCATAGACAAGGCCAAATAATGAAACCTGCATCAACATTGCATCAATCACATGGATATAGACAGTCCACTAATGAGTCATCTCACTGCAAGTAAATAGGTAGCAAATTCACAACCTACATGAATCACGATCTACGCAATGAAGCATGTGGAGCATTATCACATTAGTATAATTATCAAAGAAATGTAAGAGAGATAATGATAAAACATGTGCCTTAAGCATTAGATCAATTCAAGATTTTGATTTGCCAAGCATGATTATTGATGCAGACCAAGGAAAGGTTTATGAGGAGAAACAACATATTGCCTTCAAATAAGAAGTCCATCATGGGTCAAAAGGTATTTCAAGAGAAATATCCTTACCATGAAGAAAAATATCAAGATGGGTCATATCAACTTTCATAAATATCAAATTTCATATGTGGAACCAAATGGAGGACAAAGCTCTATAAAATATCATACTTCGTAAATAGATCCAAATGGAGGGTAACGCTCCATAAAATATCATCCTCTCACTGAGGAACAAAGTAGATCAAAATAGAACCAAATAAATACTTTCAAAGTGGAACAAATGTAAGTGCACACCAATTATAGGATGGAGGGATACTCCACAGGCCGAATAAGACAAGTATGAGTCAGTTAAAACTATCGGGTCCACCATAGTTAACCTTGAAAATTTTTCTCCTGATGCAACTTACACAAGATCAAATAAAATTCATATAAACCAATTGTATAAAATAATAAACTGCTACCGTGAGCATAAAGAGGTGCTATAAAAGCATCAAACTGTAGCCATGTACAGATAAATAAATAGAACATAATAAAATTGAATCAAATCATTGAATAATGAAGGCAATAGTGTAAGATAACTCATAAACCCAAATAATTTGAGAAAAATAATAAATAATTGAAAGAGAAATAAGCATATATGATTTTCTATATACAAAATTATATATATGAATATATATCCATTTTAGAACAATACTTACAAAATTATTTAAATACAAATCATTTAAAGTTTCATAAATAATCTCAATCTTAATCTTTTAAATTAACTTTACTAAATGAAATATAATACTTATCTAAATAAACATAATTACTAATCAATAAATAAAATATAGTTATTCAATTACTCCATAAATAAGAGCCAAGGATCTCTAAAGCTTTAAAAAAAGACAATTTTATTTTGAAAAGAAGTTATAACTAAATTACTTTATGGTAAATGTTTAGCAGAAAGACCTATTTGCATAATAGGTGAATCATAAATGATACTTCCCTTTTGAAACAATAAATCAAAACAAAACTCACAACAAATCCAATTTAGAAATTAAAGTTAATAGTCAAGTATAGAATCTTGGGAGGTAAGGAATATATTCCCAAAAACAAAGTGATCTTATTCTCAAATTTTTTGCGTAAGTTTTGGTTTAGAGGATGCCTTTAAAGGGAAAATACTAGGAAAGATTACTGAAAAGATAATAAAAAAAAGAAGGCAAAGAGATTTGATTTTCCAATATTAGTTCCTGCCAAAGGCAGGAATACTACTGCATTCATTCAATTTAATTTTCAATTAAATTGACCAATCACATTCCAGAATTTAAAAAATCAAATGAAACTTCTATTGTGTATATCTATTTTTTATTTTAGATCATTATATATATCTTATTTTTCTTGATTTCTATTGGACCATACTAATTTCAGCAAGGAAAAAATTAATTTTCGTTAACAAAAAATACAGAAAATATAAACTATCATTGTCCATTGCAAATACTTTATACACGGATATCAATACAAAATTAATAACATTTATTAATGGCAGCCCTTATTTATATGCAATCGTCTGGAAAAGTCTTAAAAGTGGGTTTAAAGTGTTAATGCTATTTCAGGTACTTGCTGGTGCATATTTTCATGTTTTCGTCGTAGGCTAACAATTTTGTTATTAGAGATTTTGACGAGATTTTAACTAAATAAAATAATTCGTTAATTTCTTAATTGCTTGGGAAACGTCGTTTATAGCAAAGATTTTTTTAATAACTTTTTTTTAGTAAGTAGTTATTATTATTAACTATTATATTATTGGTTTAGTGTCTTTAAAGATTATATTAATACAATAACAAATATAATATATTAATGATTAATTATATATTGATTTTTTTAATATTACTTATTGATAATATTTGATCATTTTTCACTATGTTTGTTTTCTAATATTTAGATGATTGATTATGTC
The DNA here is from genome assembly GCA_027943335.1 of Chamaecyparis obtusa. Classification (NCBI taxonomy): domain Eukaryota; kingdom Viridiplantae; phylum Streptophyta; class Pinopsida; order Cupressales; family Cupressaceae; genus Chamaecyparis; species Chamaecyparis obtusa. The sequence continues at coordinate 317,019 of BSBK01003838.1, forward strand.
AAATCTTCATGTATCAAATTTGATACAATCAAATCTTTAAAAAAAACTTAATTATAGATAGTTATATATTAAATTATTTAACTTAACATTTTAATAATTATTATTTTGTAACATATAATAGACAAATAAATTTTCAATAAATAATTTTTTTTTTTTAACTTATATATTTTAATTTATATTTTTAATGATAGAAATGAATAATTCTTATTTCTTAAAATGACATAGATATCCATACTTCCATACTTTTTAAAAGCTTGATAGTTTTTATTTTTTTATTTTATTCTAACTATCTCTATCATTATATCTCTTTTATGGCAGGAACTTTGACGCATTGCGTCTCTTGTTTATTCTACAGCCAAGATCAATACAAGGCGTTGCCCATTAGAGATAGAAAAATGACATACGGGAAGACCAATAAAGAGAATGATAATTATGTAAAAACGGTACCCAAACTGAAGCATCCAATGTGATGACATAAAAATAAATAGAGCTAATAAAGGTTTAATATAAGTTGCTGGCAGAGAGTAAACCAAAGAAACAAATATTACGATGAGTTTGAGTATGAGAATATTTTATAAAAATATTTTAAACTATTAATATTATTTAAAACATTGAAATTGAAATAATGGGAGATTGGCGTACATCTACAAAAAGAGACTTAAAGTAACTAATAATGTTATATATGCTGCAATTAAAGTGTGACAATAGAGAATAAAAATGATTAGGACTGCAAGAAGTTGATTAAAAAAATCTAGTTAATAAAACTTATTCAAAGAATACTTTTAACAAGGCTGCAGTGCAGCGTAGTTCCTACAAAATATTGTATTTGGCAGATCTGTTTTGTTATGACAATATTTGTAAAGTATGTAAGAAATTTTTTTAAAAATATTTAATATGTGCCACAACTTATATTTTAAATGAAATGTATAAATAGACATAATAGTTATGAGATGAACTTTATTTTCATATAAAAAATTGAGAATAGAAAAATAGAAACAAATAGAAAAATATTCAAAAAATAATAATCATATGCTAACATATATAAATGTATAAAATAACAAAATATAAATAAGAAATTGTTTAAAAATTGATTAAAAATATTCTTATATAACTTAATGAAGATATATTAAATTTTATTAAATAATTTAAATATTTAGTCAAATTTTTTAATTTAAAATACTTTTAAAATTTAAGTAAAAATTAATTGGTGAAGACATGGAAAAAAATATTATTATAATAGTTTTCTTATCAAAAATTATTTTAAAAAAGAATTGAAAATTTTATTATTAAATAAAATAATAAAAAATTAAAACTATTCTACCTTATCTTAAACTATTTAATATTTGACAAAGTTTGGTGAAAAAATAGTAATGAAATTAAAAATTGAGTCTAGCTATTCAGGCCTCTTTGCTTTCCTTACAAACACTTATAAAGAATTTTTCAAGTATTTTTGTAACTGCCCCATCATATTCACCAATCAAACATTCTATTTTACCCCTTAAACTTTCATACTCTTGTTCTTTAGTACATTTTTGAACTTCCTAGTTTGACAACTTTGCAAATTTTTGGAAGTTTTACATTTCTCAACATTAGAAGCCTATTTTGAGGCTTTAAATTATGATTGCACAATGCTTTTATAATTGAAAATTCAAAATGTCTACAATTTGCCCTTTGAAAGCATTTAGGGGACAAGGTGCTCCTGCACCACACACTATCAACAATGCCTATAAACTATGCTTGTGTTTCCAAACAACTTTTCTTTTACTTGACAATATATATAGTAAATTAACTCATTAATAAAATAAGTAAATGAATCTAATAGCCAGGTTACAAGGAGAGATGCCTCTGAAATTCAGAAGATATTGCCCTCACAGGAAATGACAACATTTTCATTTATTTTAATGCTACCAAAAAAACCCAAACATTGCTTGAAGAATCTTAAATTTCCTAAGCTAGACCAAAACAATAGTTTATTTTGAATAATAGTAAAAGCATACAGATAAAACCCTCATGTACAAAGAAATGTTGTCTCAAACTGATTTCTTGTTGTTTTGCATTGATATCTTTTTTATTTCAACTCAATGCCTATACAAAAAACTTGTAATTGATCTTTAGATTCTACCTTAAACCTGGATAACTATCAAATCCATCATCTAGATTTCAAAGAATCCTGATTTGTTGCACCTAGTATAGTATATTAGAATTTGAAGCATGGAGAACCCGTTGACATGAGTGCAATCAATTTTTGACTCCTTGAATGATTTGCTTCAGTATTGAGTATCGATTCAAATAATAAATGTAATTTCCACATAGTTCATCTTATCGCGATGAAGAGTATGATCAACAACATTTACGTAAAAAATCACAGGGTACATTTGATTTGCAAACTGAAATCCTATTAACCTTACTCAAGACTCTATAAGCCTACACAAGACTTACATACAAAGAATCTCAAAGGAACTCTGGTGCAATGTTAATGGGAGTTTTTCAGCACCCAAATTTGAAAATCCCCAACATTAGGAAAGACCATTGACCGCATAACCCATCTAAGCCTACACCACACAATGTTAAAAATTTGAGGCACAAAACATCACCCGCCAATTAATTAGTTTTTAAACAAAATTTACTCTACAAAAGAATCTTGGAATCATTACTTCTTCACAGGTTTCAAACTAGGGTTTTGAGCTCGTGATTATTAAAAATGCACCAAAAAATTAACAAAGAATAGCAGTCGCATTTAAGAACAATATAACATACAGTCTATAGGTTTATCTAGTGCCCCTGTAGTAGCTTTAACTCAGACATCCAAAGCCTCTTCCATTTGAGCAACCACAGATGGAAACCCAACTCGCCCACAAAATTTTCTATGTCAGAGGCCAATGTGAGGTTTAACAAGTAAAACGTTGGCAAAACTAACAACCAATTTAGGTGCTATCATAGTCATGTAAAATGGTCAATTAACATCGATATATAGAATCTCTGAGCATTGTAATTACATAATATACATACTAGGACTGTTTATTTGATGGGGAAAAGAGATCAATAAATAAGAAAATCTAACTAGGAATGCTTGAGAGAGAGACCTGCGAGAAAGAGACTTTTGTTACAAAGTAAACACAAGGAAGCCACTAAAATGAGGGCAAATGAAAAGTTGTTTTGATTTCATTTGTTCACTTGCAATATTTTTTAAGTATACATGTAAGAGTGCCTCCACATATATAAAGAATAAATGAGTAAAAGAATTATAATAAACTCTAAAACCCCATCTTCAAAACCTAGCCTTCTCACTGATTTTCATGTTATTAGAACAAATCTCTATCTTAGGCCTAACCATTACCGAGATGTGCATACCAAACCAGGCTAGTTGTTGTCCAAGTCATTCCAAAATCAGAAGAATCTACATTTACCAGTTATAATAGAAACAATAATTAGATCAATGTCATCATTTTGAAACACCAAAACCATTTACAAAACAAAAAGTAATACCAAATATTTAGCAAAAGGCACCACTAAATATTTTGTCCCAGTTGATGGAAGGGATTTAATAGAACAGATAAACTAAATAATGGTGAACCAAGTTGGAAGGGCTGAAGTAAAACCGTATGCTCAGAAGATAATAGAGGTGGTGGTAGAAATAACAGAGATGTGCCCGCAATAACACTGCAAAAATGGCAAAAATAAGTAGTATGGCAAGAATAAAGGAACCATGCACGCTGAGCCTTGCCCAACAAATAAACTGAATCTTTTGTTAGAAAATTAATTTTATAATTATATTTTGTTAAAAATTGTGTATGTAAACATTAACAAAGATTAATAAATTAAAAAAATTATTCACATGTACTTTAGTCTATATAGTTCCTTCTATTTCCAAAAAAATTTCTTGTGTAGTGTCTTCGCCAAAAAGGCTCTTATCACTCAAAAATTTTTAGTCAATTATATTTTAGAAAACTAATTTGTAAAATGTATTTTGTTATAAAAAATTGCAACTTAACTTTATCTCAAAAGATGATATTACTAAAAATTTGCAACTTAACTTTATCAAATATCAAATATGTAATGTTAATGCTAAATAAAGATACAAGTTAGTATTTATCACAAATATAATTATTTTTGTTCAATTAAATTATTTTAATATTTTATTCATTGTTGTTTTTACATTATAAATCAACTATGCATAATAGAATTGACATTATCATATTTGTATAAGTTTTTATAAATATGATTTTTAATTTAATATATATAATTAATATTATTTTACTATACATAGTTAATAATATATATTTTATATAAAATAATAATAAATTAATAAGTATAAAGAATATTCATATATTGTAAATAACTTGATATTAATAATTATTATTTTATTCTATTTAATTTTTTAAAAATTTACAAAGATAAAAATATATTAAAATATTAAATGCATTACAATGTGAATAACAAATTTCCATTTAGACAAAGTGCACAAATTTTATATTTTTAATATATAATTTTTTATATCATAAAATATGTATATTTTTTATAAATATATAAAATTAAAAATATAGCATAAATATATAATTACTATAATATAAAAACAATAGTTTATATAAAAAATATGTAATGTAATATATAGTATTATAATATATATTATAAAACTTTTATCATAAATATTGTAAATTACATAAAACAAAAAAAATAGTATAAAAATTTATGAAATATAATAGGCAAAATGTAACAATTAACTTTTTCTAACAATTGAAGTAAAAAAAAATTATTTAAATTTTAATAAAGTTAAATTATTATTATAGTCTTTCATTATAATAGTTAATAAATATTTGTGTTGGATGTGACTACAACACCTTTTTAACTCAAAGATAATAAATTTCTAAAAAATCTATCTTATTCCTATTTTTTAAGCCAATGAGATGGATTGCCTATAAAACTATTATAACAAGTGCCACGTACTGACCAAGTACTTGCCTTTAGTTTTATAAATAAATTTTATTTTAATTTTGATTTATATGTAAAGTGAATTTTTAATTATAATAATTTATAACTAAGTTTAATTTTAATTTTAATTTATATGTAAAGTAATTATTTAATTATAAAAAATTATAAAATTACTATAATTATAGTTCTAATAATATTTTTAATTTTATAAATAATTATAAAATATCATTTATAATTAATTTAAATTGTAAAATAGTTCTACTTATAATTAATTTTAATATTAATTATTTAGTCCAAATAACTCTTTTTCAACAATATTATAATGTTATTCTATTAAATCTAAATTTATATAATATATATTAAAATAAATCCAAAAAATTCAATATTTTATAATACAACAAAAATAGAAATATTATTTTAATATAAGGAAAAACTTATCAATCTCTTAATAGGTATCTAAAAAGTTGTAAACCATAAACCAAATTTTATAAATAATTATAAAATATCATTTATAATTAATTTAAATTGTAAAATAGTTCTTATAATTAATTTTAATATTAATTATTTAGTCCAAATAACTCTTTTTCAACAATATTATAATGTTATTCTATTAAATCTAAATTTATATAATATATATTAAAATAAATCCAAAAAATTCAATATTTTATAATACAACAAAAATAGAAATATTATTTTAGTATAAGGAAAAACTTATCAATCTCTTAATAGGTATCTAAAAAGTTGTAAACCATTAACCAAATTTTATAAATAATTATAAAATATCATTTATAATTAATTTAAATTGTAAAATAGTTCTACTTATAATTAATTTTAATATTAATTATTTAGTCCAAATAACTCTTTTTCAACAATATTATAATGTTATTCTATTAAATCTAAATTTATATAATATATATTAAAGTAAATCCAAAAAATTCAATATTTTATAATACAACAAAAATAGAAATATTATTTTAATATAAGGAAAAACTTATCAATCTCTTAATAGGTATCTAAAAAGTTGTAAACCATAAACCAAATAAAATCAGATGATATATAAATTAGATTGTATTATTTGAATGCATGATTTTCATGTACAATAAATAACAAACGCGATACATTTTAATTGGTTCACTCCAGTAATAAGAGCTCAAATGTATTAGCCAATCATATCATCAAAAAATAATTTTTACAAATTATAAACTTAAAAAATTAACATTTAAATTATAGAATATGTGTTATTTTTAACAAAATAAGAAAATACTAAATTATAATTGATGCAAAGAATTGGTTTTAATCTCTACTTAATGGAAGAAATGCAAAAAGTGATGCAATAGTACTTGTTATCCTATCGGCAAGTACTCATAAATTTTAGAATATCTAAATCTTAGGACGAAAATAAATAATTTGATATGGAAGCTAATGTTTGTGACATAAATTTCTGAAAAGGGGCTCTTATCGCTCAATTTCTTTAAACCAATGAAACGAAAGATAAATAATTTTATAAATTGAAAAAGTTAAATATTGTGCATTTTACTCTATCAAATATTAGAATTTGAAATTACAAAAAGAAATTATGAAATTTGATTGGTTGAAATTAACTAGTTTAATCACTAGTTAAAAACAAGTCGATGCTATAGTTCTACAGCCTACGGCAGGAACTAATAAAGTAGAAAGGATTTAATTTGGAAAGAATAAGATAAGATATATAAGAAAGAAGACCACACAAAACTTAGAAAAGATTAATAAACAAGGAAAAGTAAAGACTTGATTCAAGGCAAAACAAATAGAAGAAGATTCAACAATGCACATAGATTTTAAAAAAATGAATAGAAAGATGAAAGGATTACCTCATGATAGAGTAAAAAGGTGAGTTTAATTCAATGCTAACTTTACGTGAGTTGACTAAGATATTGAAACTGATTGAAGTTAAGAAAAATTGAAATGAAAGATAGATATAGAAAGAAGAAACATAACAATAGAGAAGAAAAGATAAAGCTAAATAGTTTAGACTTAAGAATGAACTTGGCACAATTAAAGATTACAAAACACACCCCAAAAAAATGGTACGAATATCAGAAATAAAAAGAGCAATTATAAGCTAAATATAGAATGGAATAAAAAAAACCAATGTAATTGAAAATTGCTAAGTGCAAACTTACAAGACAGAGGCAATGAAAAGTAATGATGAAAGCACAAAAGATGGGATGGTGAAAAAAAATACAGAGAAGAAGTTGATGTTACAAAGTAGAGAAAAATGAAAACAAATAGTGCTTGTTAGTAGAGATGTTACTGGGTAGATACATTTACAATTATGAATGAAATTATAATATACTTCTCCACCACAATGATTAAAATTATCTGCATGAAACAATCTGCGCAAGGAACAAGTAAGAAGGAATAATACAACACAAGGCAATGATTATCAAAGCATATGATTACGTTCTTAAGGTAGTGCTCTGCTTGTTGAATAAACACGACTACACAGATGATTATTTTAAGACAGGGAACAAGTCATAAATGACAACAATGCATTTGTTTGTTAGTAGAAGTTAGTATAATTGATAAATATATCAATTACTACACTAAAGAGATAGTGTTCTTGCAATAATTATCAACACTGTTCGACTACAGACTAAAGTTATCAGAAACAATGATGTTAAAAAAGCTACAGACTGATAAAACATATTATTACAGTGCCTTTGTTGTTTAGTTTAGAAATATTTAACACAGTGCACAAGGAGACAATGAGAGAAGCTAGCTGCATGAGGAATGAAGCTGGGTAGAGGATAAGAGCTTACTGGCAAAAGGAATGTTGTAGATCATCTAATTTTAAGAGAGTAGTATTATGAGCGTGTATGAGAGAACTAGATTTGAAATGGAATATTGTCACCTATAGAGATGGTGCTCTTAACAAATTGGACTACGCAATTTAAGAATAATAAAAGAAGTAACCAATCTATACTCTAGTTAAATAGAGAAAATGTTGCGTGATACACTATGAGTGTTAAAAAAAATCCCCGTAGTAGTATCTTCTCACACTTCCATCTCTTTGGGTATGACATACTATCCGCAAAACTCATTAGCTTGCCAAATAAAAAAATATGACTTCAAACAATAATAATGCTTATTTTCTTTAACAAATGATTATCATGATTTTGAAAGGAATATTTAGTATATCAAACATTAATATAGCATTAGTCTCACAAAAATTGATGGTCTCCATAGACAAGTTTAAAAAAAAAAGTTAATTGCCTAACCTATTGGTTTTTGGCTCAAAAAGGCATTTGATCTCTAAAATTGTTTGTAAAATAGAATGAGAATCCACAGTTTTGAAGCACTTAGGGAGCTGTGCATGGGAATGGAGATATAAGATCAATGATATAAAACAACAGGTTAAATATATTTATTTTAAAATATATTTAAAATATATAATGATAAATTTTAAAAAATCCAGTATAAAGATTGATAAATACCAAAGGCGTTAATAAAATCTAAACCATTGCTACGAATAGTTATTACTACAAATAAATACCAAGGGAAGAAACACTAGGGGAGAAAAAGCTCACACAAGGAGCTGGGGAAAGACAAGATAAAAGATAAACAAAAGGTTAAAAGTAATATAATAAATAACAGATTAAAGAAAGAGGAGATGCGCATGAGGTAGCAGAATGATCTAAGGTGATTCAAATCAAAACACAAAACCCTATTCCAAGCCTCACGCAAGGATGAAAAGATAGGTCGAAAGTAAGAAATGAGAAAAAATAAATATAAAACAACAGATATACAAAATAGTAGATTAAATATGTATTTTAAACAACACAAGATCATAAAATGTTGAGATTATTATTATTTGAATCATGCAAGAATCAAACCAGTAGAGGGCTAGAGTAGAACATGCAAAAAAGTTAGAGCAGAACAAATGAACAAAAAATAAATCCTTGCAGTCTCTCGACAGAGGGTGAAGATAGATCTTAAAAAAAATTCAAATACAGCTCTCTAGTGGCAAGCCAACCAAAGAGGGTTAGAGAAAATAATAAAACCAATAATAAAACCTGCAACACAAAATTTAGAAAATGAAGCTCAAGCTTCTCTCTCCAATAAGAGTCTTCAATGAGATGTCCTCCCAAGAATGGTAACCTTCAAAACTACACTTAAACAAGGATTAGCAACCCAAGCTCTAATACCATGTAAGAAGTATGAAAAAAATGGAAAGAAGTTAAGGAAAGAACCCAAGAAAGTGTAATGCAAGAAGGTATTTTACCATAACCACCGAAAGTGAGACATAGCTTTAAGATAAATCACCATAACCATGAGAATGCTCAAAGGATCCAAACAATGAGCCAAGAGATTTTGAAAGGGGAAAAGCAAAGAAAAACCCCTTGTGATATTATGAATGAGGCCATAGCCTAAAGAGAGAAAAGAGAGAAAGAGAGAAATATGCTCGATACAATAACTTCATCATAAGAAATGAGAGAGAGGAGAATCTCTTAAATAGAGATGAGAGAGAGAGGAATTAGAATGTAACTCCCAAGTCTATGAATGCCACCATTCATAACTGTGTGTGACAAGTGTCAATATCCTCTTAAGGAGGAATAAACTAATTTCCTTATTAAATTAATTACAAAATATGAGTTGTCCTCCCACTTGGACTAGAGGACAAAAATACATGAAGGATACCTTGGTTTATCCTTATTTAAATAATACAACCAAGGAAAGATTATAAATTATAACACTTTAATAGTGTGATTAGGAATATAGTTTGCATGATATCATAGGCTCTTTAGTTGGCTTATTCATGCATTTTTTTTGTTTCCATTTCCTATTCTACACATACACTTTTAGGGTTTCCTCAATCTCTTAATTCACTTTATTTACCTACTTAATCTTGTCACTTCTTTCATCATTCTAAGATATAGATTCATCCAAACATGAAATTAATGACAAAGTATTTTTATTATGCTCATCAATTCTCATCATCTCAAGCAATGGTATTTACTTTAATTTGGGATAATGCTTTAACCATGTCAAATGTAACATAACAAGGTGAAATAATATTTTTATCCTTGTTTTCCTTTACCATTGTAGACTTTTCCTTTTCCTTAATTTTTTCTTCACCTTGGGAAGGATTTTCTTTTGAACGGTTATTACTTTGTCTCCACTTCATATCATTCTCACTTTGGGATTTTGAAGTATTGATAGGCTTTCCTTTCTCAATAGCTTTCTTGTCACTAATTTCTATTTTGTTACTTGTATTTCAAGTCTAAAAAATGAAACTACTAGGATTTCCTTGGTCACTATTGATAATTATATTCCTGTAATTGTAATGTCTCTTGGCCTTGTCTATTGTAGCAATATTCAATGCTAAGATTTTCTCATTAGAAGTTCTCCTAAGATTTATTAATTCGTGTGATTCCTCTATATGATTTATATGTATATCTTCGTCATATAAGAATATGTATTGATGATACATCTTCTAGATTCCCTTTCTCCTTGTAGCATTAAAGAATCCACATACTCTTCCTTTGGTGAATAAAATTCATCATAATCTAAAATGATCTTATGGTCAACATGTTTATGTCCTTTTCTTAATAATAATGATTTTAATTTCATTCATTGCATGGGTCATTTTGTTTATCAAACATCCTTGATACTACACACTTCTCTAATGAGTGTGGTAAATTATAGGGCATGCACCATGGAGTGGTTTTGACCATTTTTTCTCATCTTCTACAAAAGATCTGGTGTTTCCTTTCTTGCAGAGACCCTATGATCATTTTTTAGTAGTTTACCCATATACCAATTAGTGTTTTATGGCATTTCATGTAATATATTTATCCTTTATGACCTCTAGAAGTTAGGTATATCACTAGTTAAGCCTTTCTCATTTTTTGCAACCTTATATTGAAAATACTTTAAGGAGCTATAAACCATATCTAGCCTATCTTCATTGGTAGGTTGCTTCTACTAATCAGTTTTAGAATTATGTAAAATCTTCACTTCATCTCTCTTTACAACCTTTCGTGATTCTTTTCTATTGTTTCTAATGAGAAAAGTGAAATTAAAAGAATCTCTAAGTGATTGTGGATCTTTATCCCTAAACTTATCTCCCATTTTTTAATTTAAAAAATTCAAATAAAAAAGTTAAAAAATTGATTCACTAGATTTCATATGATGTGGAAGCTTAGTCATCAACTGGGTAAACCTATTAGAAATCTAACATTGATTCATCATATCCTTTGTTAATATTTTAAAGTTTGGTTGATACTAAAACTTGTATTCACATAAGGTAACGACCTTTAAGGTAAGCTTAGTAATAGGGGGGCTATTTTTCACATTACTAAACAATCTTCAAGATCTTAGAAGTTGTTTCTTCACTTACTTTCTACTTTAAAGGGAAAGAGAGAGAAATAATAGTGAAAGTAAATCCATCTAAGGTTATACACCATAATGATATTGCTAGAACACTTCAACACTAGCAACTACATGGCATAGTGCAACAACAAGATAAATAATCTATAAAAAGAGTCATGTACTAGTTTCCATAGTTCATGTAGTAATGATCTATTGTAAAATACTTAAATATCAGCCACATAGGTTAGATTCAAGACTTATATAGAAAGTATAATAAGATAAGTAATCACAAAATATCCAAAAACATCTAAAGGCTACTAGAAAAATCAATCATATACTCTTCTATTAAGGATAGAAACATATTACACTAAGATCAAAATGAAATAAAAAATTACTATTATCTAATTCTATAAATTTTGTATTTAAAAGTGCTAACAAAAATACAGATCCCAAATCTCTATTTATAACCTAGGGATAAAAAATTTCCCTCGGGATGTTATGAAGCCACACACTAGTAAAAATTAGAATTAGGAAGGGATACCTACTAATCATCATTAATTAATACCCAAAATGGAGGGTCAAAAATAAGGTTGAACTATCAATATAAAAACATGTGCTGGCAAGGAGACTAGAACTAAAAATTAGATAATCACTGAATCACATCGTGTAGGACATGAGACATGGAGGGAACATGTTCTAGCACGAGTATGAAAATGGATAAAGGGTGTCTCTACCAAGTAAATGATATTTGGTGAAGGATATTGGTGTATTAAATATAGGAGGGGGTCACCAATGAATCCTACAAATAGAATATAGCATCATGATAGTTCTGAAGGAAAAGAAAACATCTATGCATCAGTACTACAGGTTCTTCTTGAAAGAGAAAAGGAAAAATTGTGAAATGATGCACCTGAGAGAGAGAGAGAGAGAGAGAGAGAGAATCCAAAAAGGTGATTCCCAACCTTGTAGCTAAGAGTACATAGGAAAAAATAATACTCATGAGAGAGAGAATGCATGATCTAATGTATTATTCTAAGATCAAACAACATACATGTTGAGTTGTTAGGCCTTCCTAGTTATGTCCACATGCAAAGAAATGAATCTCAAATCCTAATACCAATCTATCAAAGCCTCAAATCTAGGTTTTATAAATTAACTACTAATCTAACATAACTACTTCTAAAGATACATCAAGTTATTACCTATATGAAATGCCTCCAAATTCATCCAAGAAAGAATTGCATTCCTCCCAAAAAGGAAATGTGTACAACAAATAGGTCTGACCCAAAAGTAATTAAAGATCCATGAAAAGGAAACCACAAGGAGTGTGGTCATAGAAAATGATCCACATAAGATCCATGAATCACACGTTATGATTGCAATAGTTGAAATACAAAGATCAACAACCGTTCATTGAATCTACAAATAGATCCAAGAAAGCAATAAACACGTTACCCAAGGATAAGAAATGGATCAAATCTCAAACATACATGATCATCAGGAGGTGCGATCATAGGAAGATGATCCTAGATAGGTCTAAAATAAGACTTTATGATTGCACACTCCATTACAAATAAATTATGATCAATCAAAATAATATCTCCAACAAGTAAACAAGAGAAAATACAAAGAACTTTTTTTGGTTGATGCAAGATTGCGATGAACCCAAGATTCTCTTGCATTAGACACTTGGGGTTAATAAATCTAATGCTCTGAATTAGAGTATTTTACAACTTGAGAATAATTCAAATGATCCAACTAAGATTGGGAAATCCAAGTAGCATCCTCAACCGATCTATCTTTCCACTTAACCAAACACTCCATGTAATCCTTTTCTCTTGTGCTTCTCCCAATCTTGCTATCTAATACCTTCTCAATTTCCTATATCTACGTCTAAGGATGTTCCTGCTTCATCTATGTCTCATCATTTGACTCATGGTACTCATATAAATATGCAATGTTGAATATAGGTGATATATCCATGACAACTGGTAACTCAATCTCAAAAGAATTACCACTATCAAACTTCTTCAGTATCTTACAAGGCCCAAATTTCTTCATCTTCAGCTTACTCTAGGTTCCAATAGGAAATCTTCTCTTATTCAAATGAATCATAACTTCATCACCAACCTTATAATTCTTATGTCTCCTAGATCAATTAGTTATATCCTTATATTTATAATTACTATGTTCTAAATTATACTTCACCTCATCATGCAAAGTCTTCGTGAATTCAACATATCACTCTACTTCATCACTTCTCTTATCCTCTAGACCAAGATCTTTTAGATCTATATTCATTTAGGATACATGCTATTAACAATTTCAAAAGGTTTTTTACATGTACTCTGGTTTTCTAAATTCCTATATGCAAATTCTCTTGTGCTAAAACCAAATCCCAATGACCAGGTTTATCTCCAACAAGACATCTTAAAAAATTACCCAAACTCCTATTCACAACTTATGTTTGTATTTCAGTTTGTGGATGAAATCTAGAACTAAACTTCAAATCTGTACCCATCTTTTTCCAAAGTGTCTTCCAAAATTATCCCACAAACTTACTATCCCAGTCAAAAAAAATAGTCTTAGGCAACCCATGCAATCTCACAACTCCTATAAAGAATAGATCGGCTGTATGAACAACATCTAATATTTTCTTACAAGGAATAAAATGTGACATCTTTTAAAATATGTCTACTACAAAAAATATAGAATCATTAGCTCTTTATGTCTTTGGTAAGCCAAGAACAAAATCTATGCTAATGTCTTCCCAAGGTCTAATAGCAACAAGTAAAGGTGTGTATAACCCTATATTCTCAATTACTCCCTTAGAAAATTGAAAAATTCTATAGCTTCTAATAAATTTATGAACATCCTTATACAACTCTGGCCAAAAGTATTTCTCCTTAACCAGACTTATTGTTTTATCAATGCCAAAATGTCCTGCAAGTCCTCCACTATGTTTCTCCTTGACTAGATTTTTCTTCATTGATCCTCTTGGTATACATAATTGAATGCCTTTGAACAAAATACCTTATTGAATGAATTAATCAACCTACTTACTTTTATTATCTATGATTGGTTCCTTATATGTTTTCCAAGGTTATGTAAAATTAGGATCAATTCATACAAACTTTTCAAATCATCAAAATCAAGTACTTCAACTCTCATCTCAGTCAATAAACTTATTCTTCTTCTCAATGTATCATCAACCCTATTTGACAATCCACTTTTATACTTCAACCCAAAAGTTAAATTTTGCAAGTAATCAACTCACTTCATATATATTTGATTCAACTTATTCTAACTACCCAAATACTACAATGTTTTATGATCAGTAAGCAATACAAATTCCTTAGGCATAAAATAGTGTCTCCAATTCTTGAGAGCTTGACAATAGCATAAAATTATTTATCATAGACTAAATACTTCCTCTTATCATAATTCTATTTCTCACTATAAAAAGAAATAGGTTTACCTTCTTGACTCAATACTGCTCCAATTGCACTTCCAATTGCATCACAATTAACTTGAAATACTTTAGAGAAATCAAGTACAACCAGTACTGATAATACAGCTACCTTCTTCTCCAAGCTCTCAAAACTCCTATAAGCTCCATGTGTCCACTTGAAATCTTTCTTGTCTCCTCTCATTGTCTCTTTCATAGGATTAAAAATAAAAATAAAATTCCTTATGAAATTTTGGTAGAAATTTTCCAATCCATGAAAATATATGACTTCACTAGCATGCATAAGTGTAAGACATTCCAAAATTCATCTAACTTTCTTAGGATCCATCTTCAAGCCATCAGCAAAAATCACAAAACCAAATTACACTATCTCTTCCTTGATGAAACAAAATTTCTTCAAGTTAATCAACACATTTTCTTCTTTCGATCTCTGCAATAATTTTTTCACATGCAACAAATGATCTTCCTTATTCTTACTAAATATTAGACAGCCATCCAAATAAACAATCACAAACTTACCCAATAATTTCTTCAAGACCTCATTCATCAATCTCATAAAATTACTTGGTGCATTTGTCAAGCCAAAAGGAATAACCAACCACTCATACAAACCTTCTCTTGTCTTGAAAGTAGTCTTCTATTCATCTCCTTCTTTGATTCTAATATGATCATATCCACTCTTCGAATCAATCTTGGTAAATTACTTTGTTCCACTCAAACAATCCATGATATCATGCATCCTAGTAAATGGAAATTGATATCTCACTATGATCCTATTTATAGCTCTCGAATCAGTACACATTCTCCATTCTTCATTCTTATTAGGTTCCAACATAGATGATATTACACATGGACTCAAACTTTCTTTGATCAAACCTTTGTGCAACAATTCCTGAACTTGTCTATATAATTCTTGATTCTCTATAGGTGTCAGTCAATGAGGTGTCTTATTAGGTAAACTATCTCCTGGGATCAGATCCATCCAATGATCGATGCTTCTAATAGGAGGTGACCCATCAGGTACATTATTAGAAATAATATCTTGAAAATCAATCAACAATTCTTTAACCTCAATTGGTGAATCATTTTTTGTCTTCACAACCAGTCTATTAGGAACCAAGGCATAACATACATCATTCTTCTTCAAACCCTTTATAAATTGTCTTCCTGCAAGAAAGAAAAATATTACAGTGGTGCAATTTTCACTCTTAAATTATTCTATTAGAGGTAACAAACCTTGTTTCTTTCCATTAGCCACAATAGTATACCTATTCAACCTGCCATCATGTATAGATTTTATATCATATTGTCATAGTCTACCCAACAAGATGTGAGAATAATCTATGAACATAATATCACAAATAACTTCATTGTGATAGTTTCTAATCTTAAATTTCACAAGGCATTGTTTATTTACCAAAAACTTATGCTCAGCCTTTATCCAAGAAATATGATATGGCTTAGGGTGCTTCATCCTCAGTAACTACAAATTTGTAACCAACTCTTATGATGCCATATTCTCTAAACTTCCACTATCAATGATCACCTTACAACACTTCCTATGAACTTTACATCTAGTTTTGAATAAGCCTCTCCTTAGATGGTCCTCTTTAGTTCCTTCATTCTACAAATCTCTCCTAATCATAAAATTTTCACAACCTTCTAGTTGGTTCGTTGAATCCGGTGAGTCTTCCTACACAAGTGCATTCCTACCACTTCTACCAACCTTCTTACATTCAAACTCCCTATGTCCTTCACCTCACTTAAAAGAAGTGTCCTTAAAACATGTTTTGTCTTCTCTCTTATGATCATTACCTCTAGGGTAACTACCTCTTGTATAACATCCTCTTCCTCTATATAAACTTTCTCCTTTCCACTGTAATTTACCTTTATCTTGATTTCTCTTATCCTGATTAAATCTGCTACTTTATACATAAGATGTGCCTCTTCCTCTATAAAATCAAACACCTCTACCTCTCTACCTTTGTTCATGCCTTTTTTCTTCTTCTCATTTTCCTTCAATGCAAATTAGTAGGCTTCTTTAATTCTTTCATCTTCACAAAGCTAATTTCATCTTGTATAGAAGTTCTCAACCTATTCAGGTATCTTGAAACCCTTTCAACGTCATCATTTGTATGTCCAAATATGATATCCAATCTATATAATTCCACAGTATATTCCCTTATATTAGTATCCCTTTTTTTAAAATTTCACATTCTTCTCAACAAACAAACTTGATAATCACCCAGTAAGAATTTACCGTTCAATTTTCTTATCATCTTATCCCATATCTTGATCTTTTCTTTTCCCCTTATCTATTGATCAAGCTGCAAATATTCCCACCATAAGGATATATCTCCTTTCAATTTTGTACCTAAAAAATTCACCTTCATATTCAAAATATTTATCTTTTTTATAGATCTAGTCCAACAATTCATTTTAATCCATCTTTCCATTATACTCAGGAGGATTGAAATGTGGTTTAGATTTCACACTTTTCAAATCTCTCAAGAATATTTATTCACCTTGTTCAAGAAAAGGGTCTTGTTTTTATACTTCATTTACTTCTTTAGCTTCATCTTCACTAATATATTCAATAGGTATTCCTCTTTTTTGGGTTGTCTTGCATAAATTTGTCTCAACATATCCAACACAGAAGGATCATCATCTCTCCTTCCTAGAACCATCTTTGCAACCCACTGCAATTGTAGGTTAGATCATAATCTACCACCATACAACCAATTCAACTAGCGCTTTCTACAAAAAAAACTTTTCTCTAATACCAGTTGAATTAGTGCCAATGTGGGAGAATTTACAAAGTATATGCCTAACCTTGTAGCTAAGAGTACATAGGAAATAATAACACTCAATAGAGTGAGAATGCATGATCCAATGTATTATTCAAAGATCAAACAATATGCATGTTGGGATTCAAGGAATTTCTAATTATGGCCACATACAAATAAGTGAATCTCAAATCCTAATACTGATCTATCAAAGTCTCAGATCTAGGTTTCATGAATCATCTACCAATCTGACAGAACTACTTCCAAAGATACATTGAGTTATTACATATAGGAAACACCTCCAAAGTTTGCCAAAAAATAATTACACTACCTAAGAAAAGGAAACATGTACAAAAAATAGGTCTAACCTAAAAGGAATTAAAGATCCATAAAAATACCAAGACTGAGACTGAGACTAAGACTAAGATTGAGACTGAGACTGAGACTAAGAAAGAGATAGAGACAAAGATAGAGATAGAGATAGAGACAAAGATAGAGATAGAGACAAATACAAAGACAAAGATAGAGAGAAAGACAAAGACAAGGAAAGAGATAGAGACAAAGAGAGACAAAGATAGAGATGGAGATGGAGATGGAGATGGAGATGGAGATAGAGATAGAGACAGAGACAGAGATAGAGACAAAGATAGAGATAGAGACAAAGACAAATATAGAGATAGGGACAACAATAATGACATTGACAGGGATGGAGACAGAGATAGAGACAGAGACAGAGACAGAGATAGAGATAGAGACACAAACATAGACATAGACACAGACAGAGATAGAGACAGAGATAGAGACAGAGACAGAGATAGAGATAGAGATGGAGATGGAGATATAGACAGAGACAGAGATAGAGATAGAAACATAGACATAGATAGAGATAGAGACAGAGATAGAGACATAGACAAAGACAAAGATATAGACGTAGACAAAGATAGAGACAGAGATAGAGAGAGATAGAGACAAAGACAAAGACAAATACAAAGACAAAGACAAAGACAAAGAAAAAGACAAAGAAAAAGACAAAGGCAAAGACAAAGACAAAGACAAAGACAAAGAAAAAGAAAAAGACAAAGGCAAAGACAAAGGCAAAGACAAAGGCAAAGACAAAGGCAAAGACAAAGACAAAGACAAAGACAAAGACAAAGGAAAAGAAAAAGGCAAAGAAAAAGACAAAGAAAAAGACAAAGACAAAGACAAAGACAAAGACAAAGCCAAAGAAAAAGATAAAGACAAGGACAAAGACAAAGACAAAGACAAAGACAAAGACAAAGAAAAAGACAAATAAAGAAAAAAAAATAGAGATGGAGACCAAAAATAGAGAGAGAGAGAGAGAGAGAGAGAGAGAGAGAGAGAGAGAGAGAGAGAGAGAGAGAGAGAGAGAGAGAGAGAGAGAGAGAGAGAGAGAGAGAGAGAGAGAGAGAGCACCTAAGACTTAAGCTCAAAGTCTTACCCAATTTTTGTTTTTGGATTGTACTAAACTTGGCTATGTTAGAGATATTTTTAGTATTCTATTGTGAATCTAGGGTGTGAGTCTAGGAGGCCTAGGTTAGACCTAATCTAATCTAGAGTGTTTTGGGTTAAAGCTTAGTTGTGTTACTTCTAAGTTTTTCTTAGTCTTGGTATTGAAATTGGGAAAAATGACCTAAATAGGTTAAGAGAAGATTTAATTGAGCCTAAAATCACTTCTATGGTGTTAATAAATTATTTCATGAGGTTTGGAAATCATTTGGTTAGGCTTGAGACAAAGCTACAAAAATTGTCAAAATGTTGTCATGCCAACTTTTGCAATTTTGCAAAATTGCATAACAACATTGTCCTAACCAAGACAAAGAAGAGATATTAGGGCATGGCCAATGTCTCAAACACTTGACCATATGAGGATTGGTTATGTAATACCTATAGAGCCCAAATCCTAAGGTTGGAATAATTTTACAAGTTTTTGAGTTGTTTGCACTTACTCTGTATTTTTTAGTTTACTGGCATAGTACGAGAAAATCTTAATAACATTTGGTGTGGAATGGATTGAATCAAACATTTTGTGGTGGATTGTAGTAACCGTGAATATTTAATTTTGTTTTGTATAGGATAAAATTTTCTTGTATTTGGTTTTATTTAGTTTTGTAAATCTTTTGTGGTTTTGCCAGCCACTTGCCTGTCTATGACTGTGTTGTGCCAAAATGGCTCCCACATGAAACCGTACTGTGCAATCATCATGGGGATTTTGGATATGTTAGGGGAGAATTTTTATAGTGTAAATATGTTTGGAGGAGGCCTGTAAGTTCCATGTGCTATTTTTTCAAGTAAGCACTAAGCGAGTCTAGTGAAGCCCGACTAGGAGCTTGGATTTGAAGCAGTGTGTTTGATTGCAGGAGTTCAATTGAGGAGTTGGACTGAAGTGGTTGTAAGGAGTATTTATACCAATACATAGACCCTTGAAAAGGATTGGAGCTCTATAAATCCAAAGGATGTCATTTTGAATCCTAGAAATAATGATTAGTTAATGGAGTCCTATTAGCCCTAAAAGCCCTTGAATATAGGAAGGACATGTATGACCAGTTTGGAGAAGGGAGACCTAGTGAATCTCAAAGAACTCTAAAAAGGGTGTTTGAAACCTAGATTTTTTCATTGGGTTTTTTAGAGAAATTTTCCAAGAATAGCCAAAAATCGGTCAAAGAGACCTAATTGGGGGCTAGTAGGCCATTTGAAGAAAAAGATTGAGATCAATAGACAAGACCTTGATACCCCAAGCCAAAGGGATCAAGAGGGAATCATAAATGTTTTTAAAAATAAATTGAACCCCTGAAAACACAAATCCATGACAAATGACAATAAGGAGCCATTGGAAGGAAGATAATGAAGATAAAAGATGGTTACTAAATAAAGATAGATGCCCTTTTGTCACCTTGAGAGGAGACATGGAGAAATTCCTAAACTATATTAGAGGGGACTTGGAGGATCCTAGAGTTAGAGTTAGGATCTTGGAATAATTAGGAACTCAGTGAGTGTAACACCTCACTAGACCAACCAAAAATAAAGTATAATAACCAACAAATGAACATCTCGTAAGGGTGGAATAAATTTATTTATTTTTATTTATAAACTATTCCTTTTCAATGAGAAGTTCATAACACTTATTACAAACATTTGAGAGTAATATACAGGTTACACAAGATAGAATATAATCAACGTTATACAAATACTGAGATACAACAGAGTATTAAATTTTACTCTTTTTCTCATGATAGATCTACAAAGTACAAGTTATACATATATAGATCCTAATAAGTTTTAAGGCTGCTAGACAACTCGGAAGCTGAATACTACCAATCTATAAATCCCAGTATACAGGATAGCAGCAATCATACTTCACCGCTAATGTCTCAACTTTCAAATCACCTGAAACCAATAACAATCACAACAAACATGCAAACAGGGCTTAGTCTCAGTCAACTAAGAAATGTATGATCCTCCAGTAATCTGCATTACGTGGTTACAATAACCAAGATAAAATACAACAGATAAGAAGTAAAACATCAGAAATAATCCATACAGTAATTAATCCAGCAAGTAATATAATTCCAACAACTATAAATAAACTCATAGAATATGTCAAGATGATATTCCAAAAGCAAATGAGTGTTTACATATGAATTTTATGCCATGCAACCAGATTTGGATACCTCATGGTAATTCATTAACAAAAATATACAATTTCTAAATTTCTTTCATAGAAAATAGCAAGTACTAATTTTTCCTAATGTAGAAATAAATTCGCACAGAATATGACAAGGTAATGATCCAATAGTTCATGGGTGTCAACATAAGAATTCTACATCTCGTAGCAATCCTTCATGTCAGGTGAAACCATAGAATTTTAGTCTTTTTAAATTGAAACCCAGCCCATGAATTTTTAAATGTTACCACTTGATTAAACAACTATCATAAACTTTCCCATAAGGATCTAGACTAGTGTCGGAGGGCATCCGACAAAATAATTCTATCACCACAAGTTACTCGCTTTATGATAGCCACCCAATCTAAAGGATCACACTTGCATAATCTAAAAACACATTTTCTAACTGCTAATAATGGAAAGAACCACAGAAATTAAATTCGTCTAACAATTGTTTCCATTGCATCAATAACATATTGAAATCAACATCAGGATATCAATTAAGGTACATGTTCAATCATCTCATATTTGACTGAATCGAAACCATCATCTCAAATCCTCTACAAAACATTCTTACAATATTACAACCATTCTTCTGGTTAACAACATAACCAATAATTTACTCATCGAAAATTCTGTTTACAATGAATCAAAACATAATTTTACATAAATAAGAATCATTCGTAATTAATAGAGAACTTCCATGAAATGTAAATTCAAATGATACAACCAAATGAGTTTACTGTTTTGTCTTCACAAAAGTGTACCATAAGATTTATTTTACATTCTGCATGGTTATCAATAAGCTAGTACTTTTATATTCACAATGATGTACATATATGTATATACCACGGCCTGTACATACATATATGTATTCCAGCATGCATATAATCGTATATTCTTACACAACATTTCAGAATGTTTATAAATCAATTACCAATTCAATTACATATAAATTTCAGTACTCAATAATAAAATATTTTATCAATATCTGTTTATAAGATGCTCAGAAATTGGTACCAAAAATTTAGAATTAAATTGTCAGACATCACGTTCACTACTTCTAATTTCCATACAAAATCATGTTTCATCCTGTATTATAATCGAGATAGAAAACTCATCACTAAGTTTGTAATTGACAACTATTCCTCAACGAACAAACCATTATAATCTTTCAGTTTATCAACCTCTTTTAATCCCAGCCCACTTTTGAATTGATTAAAGACACACACACCTAATCAATCCTATTGATATCAATATCAAAAAAATGGTTAACTATTGGTAATGATCGTATTGGACTTTTACATACAAACCCCAAACATTTGTTTTATGCCCAATCAAAATAAATAAAACCTTTCAAAGTAATCTTCTTATAAAAGTACCAAATGAAACCATATTTGTATCCTTTCATACAATCCACATTTCATATTACCAAAGGCAGCCTTGTCCCTTTTAATTTTCACAAGTAACCAAGCTTCTCAAACTACAAATCAACTATAATCAAATTAAATAGTAAAGAATTGATTTTTCCAAATTTACTATATTTACATTTCATTTTAAAAATACCAATATTAAAACTATCCACATATCCTAATACTTACTAACATCAGAATATAAAAATTAATCAATTTCCATTTCCGAAACAAGTAATCACAGTAATTTCAAGTTTACATATCTATGATAATTCTAACAATTCAATTCGTAATGAAATACATATATGCTTATACCTATATTCTCACACTTGTATAAATAAATACACAGCAACTAATACATATACAAATGTTAATATACATATGTATTTTATATAAATACAAACACACACACACACACACACACACACACACACACACACACACACACACACACACACACATATATATATATATATAATACTTACAAATTAAACGTCAGATCTAAAATAGATATATAGTCTTTCCACTGATTAAACTAAGAATAAATCACAGATTATAGAACTGAATTGTTCCTATATAAATATAGTATACATCATAAATACTTAAGATACACCTTCTTAACCACCTACAACATTTATTGATTATACAGAACAAGCTTTTAACAAAAACACTCTAACTTGCTGTTTAAAACAACGACACACACAGAACCTCAAATACCAGTTTACTCATCTACATGAACTGTTTAACAAAAAGTCTCTTCCCAGTTCCAGATAACAGCATAACTAAAGTTCAAATATCGAATAAAACTTTATGCAGTTATATATGAATTCAAAACATCATGCACAATCAACAAGGTATCGACTGTTCTACATGTAACCTCCAGCATGTCGATAATCATAATAAGAACTATGCTGACAAGATGAAAATCCAACCTTGTTTTAGGTTTACTTCTAACTGTTTGACATAATGCCTGCACCTGGATTCATACAAGTGACCCGATGTGAAACCACTGATGAATTCCCTACCAACCCATATAACCGTAGGCTTGACTCAACTTCACAACAATATGTATATAATTTTTATAAGACAAGCTCAGATTTTACACATCGAAAACCTGTCAAGAAACAAAGATAAATCTCTTTCTAATCATTATAAGGTTGGCTGTGCATTGCAAACTCAAAACCCCAAAATCTTGCTAAGAGTTCAGCACAATATCTACGCCTTGATTTCAAGAAAAATGTTAGATATAATGACCGTGCTCTAGTTCATGATAACTGTTTAATGTATAGCGACCGAACCCCAGTCTCATGTCTGTACCCTCGGTTCACAGTCATGAGTTCGTAGATCACTATGAACTTGTGACCGTGGTCGAGTCGCATACATCCAAAAGAATGAACATGGAGGCATGGTACACACTGAGCTCATCTCTATAGAAGCTGATAACCATATGCTGTTACATAATCACATGCATGCTTACTGTCGCAAGCATGTGTTTCTCACTGGGTTCAACTCGGGGAAAAATGCATGTTTGGGGCAAGGCCCAAATATATATATCACAAAAAACCCAAAATGATATCTCCATACTTCACATTCAAGTGTGGATATATACAAGGCTAAGCATTGCACGCAGTGCCATGCTCTGCATATATCCATGCTTGAGTATCAATACACATCATATAAAACTAATAACCATTTACAAACATGCTTATTGAAATAATGATGCAATTGTAAACAGAGAGAGAGTAGGATAAGAAATTGCCCCTACATATTTATTATAAACCTAGTTGCAAACTCAAAATACAGAGTATTCACATTCTTACACCCGATTCTGGGTTTATACAGAGTTTAGCGATGAAAACACCAAATTCTGCATACACACAGAGTTGGGTGTCGAATATTCCACATAGCACTTTTGGTATTCAATATTCACCATATTTAAATGAATATAAAAAAATGGATAGATAATAGAGTTAAAGAAAAGCCCCCTGCCTGCGTAAGTGCGGGATGATACTCAAGAAAAATTGCCTGGAGAGCCCTCTGCTTCAACCTTGCAGCCCAAGCCTCCAAACTCTCTAAGCTGAGTCACAGAGATACCAATGAAACCCTCTTAAAAGCAGAAATTGAGAAAATGCAACCACGAGAAGACAGAAACCATAAAGAGTACGAAAATGTGAACATATATAAGGCTGGTGAGAATCAAAACTTTCCTTCATGGTCATCGGTATCCCCATATAAGCGCAGAGAAACTCGTTCAACAGAGTTTCCATAAAACTCCAACTGAAATCCATCAATGGCAGACTGAACTCAGTTTTCTCCTAGTCGAAGCGACAAGCAAAACATGCAAATCAATGCTCATAACTGCGAGCTTATCACTAACATCATTTTCTCTCAGCATAGTCGACACTTGGTGAATGCAGTTCCAGTTCGCAGTTCGATGAACCTGCCCACAATTAATTCCCATAACATTGCCGCCAATGCCCAGTCCAAACAATGCCAAGTTTTAGTTAGGCTAGCGGTCACGCATGGTAAAGCTTAGGTTAGGTCTTAATCGCATGTATTAGGTTAGCTTAGGTACTAACTTAGAAATAACATAGTATTAGGTATTTTAATGTTAATATCAATATTAATATTAATGTTAACATTAATATTAATATTAATCTTAATTAATATTGAGATTACTGCTAAACAATATGTATATATATATATATACACATATATAAATATAAACTAATATTCAGAAGTTCCAACCAAAATATAAATATTCAAAAATTTTAAATCAATTCTTAACTTATCATACTCTTCTCTTTCAATTGCCCAAAAATCCTGAAAAACTTTATTAATTAACCTAATGAATGACAATTTATCACCACCTCATAATGCAAGACAACAATTTAGAGTAAATTTAATTGAAATAACATAAAACCAACGTAACATGATTGATAATCATGATAAGTGATTCAGCCAAAGGACTAAGATAGTCAGAATTAAAATCAGTGGTAGTCAGGGGCATGACAGTGAGTCCTAATCAAGCAAGAGCAAGCAAGCTAGGTGAGTATCTATCAGATTGGTATCAGAGCATATAAGATTAGGTTTGTGGGTGGATATTACAATAAAAGGAGTTAGTTGGAGAGTCTAAAATGGTGACTAATGTAGAGTTAGCCAAGAAGGTGGATGAGAAAGAAAAGGAGAATATATTTCTCAAAGAAAGACTAGCTCAATTGGACCAGAAGTTAGATGAGGTAGAAGAAAAGACTGAAGAAGTAAAAGATAAGGTGGAAGGAAAGAGAAAGGGAATAAATCTAGATGATGAGGTCCCTAAACAAGACCCTATTATGATTGAAGATCCATTCCTTAAAGTATTGAAATCCCTAAGTGAAAAGGCTTTAGAGGGGTACCTATATTTAGTGGAAAAATAGAACCAAAGGTGGCGATGGATTGGATTGAGGGGCTTAAAAATCACTTTGACTGTGATGGGATAAGTGAATCCCAAAAGGTGAAAGTGGAAAAGTCAAGGCTTAGGGGATATGACCTCACTTGGTGGAAGTTCATTCAAGATGAGAGGGAAAAAGAAGGAAAGAAACCTATAGCCACATAGAAAGCTATGGTGGCTAAGATTAGAGAAGCATATGTACCTAAGGATTATGAAATCCAATTGCACAAGAGAAGATAGAGCCTTAAACAAAAAGAGATAGATTTCAACTCTTATACATAGGAGTTCCAAATATTGTGCATGAGGTCTAGAGTGGATGAAGATTAGAGTGTGAAGGAAGAAAGGTATTTAAATGGCTTGAGGTGGAATATTCAAGAAGAGCTTAGTCTCTTGAATCCTACCATAGTGAAAAGATGTCACCAATTAGCTATCAAAGTGGAAGAAAAAGTAAAGAAGAAGAAAGACTCCAACATTAATAAAGGAAGAGGAAGAGGAAGAGACGAAAGAGGTCATAGAGGAGGTTTTGGAGGTAGGATTTTAGAACCAAAGACCCAAGGAGAGACCAAGTTGACAAGACAACATGAAGGAAGCTCAAATGGAGGAGGTTATAATAGAGGTAGAGGTTCAAGTAGCAATGGAAGAGGAAGGACTAGTGGTCAAGGAAGACGACCATACTTTGTCACCATGAAATGTTATCACTATAACCGGTTAGGACATCTAGCTTATAGATGTCCAGAGAATGGGTCTACATCGCAAGGAAGTGAAAGATGGGTAAATTGTGTCCAAGAAGAGAAATATAGTAGTAAACATGCAGTAGTACCCTTAGAGTCAAAAGAAGGAGAAAACTTGATGATTAGAAGAACACTCATTAAAGAAGCTATTCAAGAAGAGCCTAGTCAAAGGAGAGAATTGTTTACGATAAAGTGTAAAATATTATGTCAGAGGAAGCAATTAGTAAGCTTAAATTTAAAAGGATTCCTCACAAAAATCCTTATAGAGTCACTTGGTTGAACAAGGGGCAACATGTACTAATTAATGAGCAAGCATGGGTGGATTTTACCATTGGGAGATACGAGGATAGAGTGTCATGTGATGTCTTTCCAATGGATGCATGTCATCTCCTATTGGGAAAACCTTGGAAATTTGATAGGCAAGCCATGCTTGATGGGGCTAAGAATGCCTATTCATTCAAGAAGGATGGAGTTACATTCAAAATAAAATCATTAGTAGAAGAAGGGGAAGCAAGGCCAATAGGGCCAAATGTCCTTTTGGTAAGTAAGAAATAATTCTTGAAGACTCTAGAAGAAGGTGATGGGGTAGGGTTCACTAGTCTTGAATCCCAAGGAAGATAAGAAAGAGAAGAAGATAGAGTTACCTATGGAGGTTCAAGAGATGTTGAAACATTTTCAAGCTATAGTAAGCGATGGACAACCAGCCACTCTACCACCTAGGAGAGCCATTAGCCATCAAATTTATTTTATCCCAAGAGCTACACTTCCCAATAAAGTTGCCTACAAAATGACTCCCCAACAAAATGAGGATATTTCCAAGAAAATCCAAGAACTCATAGACCAAGGACTGATTAGGAGAAGTATTAGCCCATGTGTTATTGCTATTGTTTTAGCTCCTAATAAGGTTGTTACTTGGAGGTTATGAAATGACTCTAGGGCCATCAATGGAATTACCATTAGGTATATATTCCCTATTCCAAGAATAGAATGCCTAATGTACTATTTAGTGGAAGCCAAGTACTTTACCAAGGTTGACCTTAAGAGCGGGTACCACCAAATCCAAGAACTCATAGACCAAGGACTAATTAGGAGAAGTATTAGCCCATGTGTTATTGCTATTGTTATAGCTCCTAAGAAGGCTGTTACTTGGAGGTTATGAAATGACTCTAGGGCCATCAATGGAATTACCATTAGGTATAGATTCCCTATTCCAAGAATAGAATGCCTAATGTACTATTTAGTGGAAGCCAAGTACTTTACCAAGGTTGACCTTAAGAGCGGGTACCACCAAATCAGAATCAATGAAGGGGATGAGTGGAAGACCACCTTCAAGACCACTGAAGGATTGTATGAATGGATTGTCATTCCATTTGGGCTATCTAATTCCCCTAGAACCTTTATGATGTTGATGAATGAAGTGTTGAAGGACTTCATTGGTAGGTTTGTGGTAGTAAACTTAGATGATATCTTAATTTATAGAAAGACTAAAGAAGAACATCTTAAGCATTTGCAAGTTGTATTCAAGAAGTTGCATGAAGAAAAGCTAATGATAAATTTGGAAAAGTGTGAGTTTATGGAACATGAACTAGTGTCCTTGGTTTTGAGTTGTCAAATGGGAATCTCAAAATGGACCCAAGAAAGGTGGAGGCAATCATCAACTAGCCTACTCCTAAGACTACTATAGAGGTGATAATTTTTCAAGGCCTATCTCAATATTATAGAAAGTTCATTAAGAAATTCAGTACTATATGTGCACCAATGTTAGAGACCATAAAGGGTGGTATGAAAACCAAGTTCCAATTGAATGACCAAGAAAATTAGGGATTTGAGGAGTTGAAGGAATGGATAGCCACTCAACCCATCTTAGTTCTCCCAAGTTTTGAGAAACTCTTCACTGTTGACTGTGATGCTAGTAACATTCTATAGGGGTTGTCTTAAGATAGGAGGGAAGATTGGTTGCTTTCCATAGTGAGAAGCTGAGTGATACAAAGAGGAAGTAATCTTCCTATGACTTAGAGTTGTATGCTCTAGTCCAAGCCTTAAGGAAGTGGAGACACTATCTCCTTCCTAAGGAAATTTTGGTCTATACAGACAACCAAGCCCTTAGTTTTCAAAATTCACAAGATAAACTCAATCATAAACATGTGAAATGGGTGGAGTATATGCAAACATATACATTTACCATTAAGCACAAGAAGGGGAAAAAAAAAAAGTTTTCTAATGCACTAAGCAGAAGACTAATGATAGTTCAATTAAAAAGCATAGGAATTGACAGCTTCAAGGACTTATACTAGGATGGAGACTTTGCAGAGGCCTACAAGGTATGTAAGGAACACCAATATTATTTTCATGGTGATTTATTTGATTATACTTTGCAGAATGAACCGTTGTTTAAAGGGGGTAAGATTTGTGTGCCTAGAGTGTCAATGAGGGAGAATTTGATTCAAGAAACACATAATGGAGCCCTTAGTGGACATTTTGAAGTCAATAAGACTCAAGAGTTAGTTCAAAGGTACTATTATTCACCTAGAATGAACCAAGATATTAGGAGGTATGTAGAGTGTTGTATTGTTTTCCAAAAGGCCAAAGACACATCCTCTAATGCTGGACTCTATCAACGTCTCCCCATTCCTATCAGACCAAGGGAGTGTCTTAGTATGGATTTTGTGGTTGGCTTACCAAGGAAAAAATAGGGGTATGATATCATTGTTGGAATTAGGAGAGATAGGTACTGAGAGGGGAGGGGTGAATCAGTGCCTTCAAAACTTTACTTGTAAAACCTTTCTGATCTATAACTGAATACTGTGATGACCGATCAAAATAACTTGAATACAATTGTATAAATCAATCATCTAGTTAACTTAAGAAAAGTAAACAACTTGAAATCAATATGACAATCACATAACACAAGTATTTTGGTAATGCAGAAACCCTTGTTAGAAGGTAAAAATTGCAGTGGGTATGACACCCACAAATTCTTCACTATTGCAGATAGAAAAGGTTTTCCTGTTAAGGCTACAAGTTTTGATCACTTCTGGTGATCTTACCCTATTAGGAGTAACATACTAGATCAGCTAGATCTACCTAGTTATAGGATTTAAACAACACTAATGAAGTGTGTACTTGGTTAAGAGATTTACATAAGACTGTTAAGTCTACTCTGTTTAGAGATTTATCAAAAAACTCTATCACAATTGTCAAAAAGTAATAGGTAATTATCTGCTAGTTGACAACTCAATTGTCTGAAACAGATCTATAAGTGCTCATCAAAATATCACCTTATTTGTGATGGTTTCTTACTCTATTGTGCTCGGTAGCCTTCTCTGATTTTGCTCAATTTGATATCCTTTGTGCTCTATTCTGCTCAGTAAACTGATTGCCTTGAAGATAGGCAATGTCTTCAAGTGCTCCGTGATTCATATATATTAGTTCACCCAACCTCATAAAAATGGTGCGAACAAACAAAATATATAGTGTTCTATTTTTTCGCCTTAGCAAAAATTAGGTTACAAAAATAATCATAACCCTAAGATCTATGGTGCAAAATAACCTAGATCAACTATTACAATAAGATAAACATTACATTTAATGAGTATCTATTTACAATAAATGCTTCTTGATCTTGGTAAACCATTTTACGATCTGTTGTAACCATTTGCATAGAATAATGTGCCATTTCAAATTACTATGCCATTTTTTGTGATCATCGGTAAACACTGTATAATATGCTTGGTGTATACTACGATGCTTGGTGTTTACTAACCGTCAGTGTTGGCGTCACTGGTGCTCGGTTAACTATGTGATGCTCGGTGTAAAGGCTTTACCGACTACTCTATCTTACTTCTTGTTACTGACCGACTTAATATAAGTAACCAACCGACCTATTTACTATCCTTTGATACTAATGACAACCTTAAATGCTCAATAGAGATTAACAATCTGCCCCTTTGGCATTAGTATCAAAACTTTGAATGTATATAGACAAAATGTTTCTATATATGCCTTATGTCTCCACCATATACATATCCACAACAAAAATTTCTATGTACAAAGTACTCCCCCTCGGTGCATGCTCCCAGTAGTGTGTAATATACATATCAAAGTATACGTATTTGGCATATACATGGTTTTCCCCCTTTTTGATAATAATGCCAAATGCAAAATATATATATATATATATATATATATATATATATATAATGTATACTTACATTTTATCAAAAATGTGTGGATGGGTTTTCTTTATAGACTCCAAGAGGTTGTCTCATTCCTCTTTCAAGTTGGTAAGAGCTGTGTATGTTCTTAAACAAGTACAACTGAAGAAGGACTCCAACCGAATGCCTTATGAACTATGGTTTGGACACAAACCTACTGTAAGTTATTTCAGAATTTTTGGAAGTAAATGCTTTATTTTGAAAGATGAGAGAAATGGAAAATTTGATTCTAAAGGAGATGAAGGAATATTTCTGGGATATTCCACTATAAGAAAAGCATATAAATGTTTGAATAAGGCTACAAATAAGATAGTTGAAAGTACTAATGTTCATGTTGATGAGTTTGATAACAAGTGCACAGAGGAAAGTACAAAGGAACTGGAAGACTATGGTAGATTCACTTACATTGAACATCTAGAGTATCTACCAACACCACAAACTGTGACAACCAATCAGTGGGGAAAAAATGCAGGACAACAGACAACACAAACCGAGGAACAAGATGGAGCTACCGAGCAAGAAAATGACCCTAAGCAGGATGAGCAAGAAAGGAGAAATCAAGTTTTGGCTAGTTTTGTCAGAAGACATCATCCTGAAACATAAATCATTGGAGACAGACATGCTGGAATGCAAACTAGAAGCAAAACAAGACAAGGTACATGTTTAATTTGTGAATTTGAACCTAAAACTATGAAATTTGCATTAGAGAATGAAGAATGGGTTAATTCAATGAAGGAATAAATAGAGAAAATAGAGAAGAACAAAACCTGGTCCTTAGTACCCTGACCAAAAGATAAGAATGTTATCGGTACTAAGTGGATATACAAGAATAAATTGAATGAAAATGGTGAAGTCACAAGAAATAAAGCTAGATTGGTATGCAAGGGATATGCACAGGAAGAAGGCATTGACTATGGTGAAATGTTTGCACCTGTTGCTAGATTAGAAGGAGTTAGAATGCTACTTGCATATGCTGCACACAAGAAATTCAAAGTCTATCAAATGGATGTGAAGTCAGCATTTTTAAATGGTATACTAGAAGAAGAGGTCTACATTGAACAACTTGAAGGATTTGTTGATCCCAACAATAAAGACATGGTATGTAGACTACATAAAGCTTTATATGGATTGAAGCAAGCACTGAGAGCATGGTATGAAAGACTACATACTTATTTGTTAAGTATTGGATTTGTTAGAACAAGTGAAAATAGCAATCTGTATGTGAAAGGTGATACTGATGATACTATTATCATTGCTAAAATATTTGTTGATGATATTATCTTTGGAGGCTCAAATCTTGTCTGCAAGGTATTTGCTGATGAAATGCAAAAGGAATTTGAAATGTCTACGTTCGGAGAAATTAAGTTCTTTCTTGGACTACAAGTGATTCAACAGAGTGATGGAATATTCATCACATAATCTAAATACATAAAGGAAGTATTGAAGACATTTGGCATGGAAGATGCTAAACCTGTGGGAACACTGATGGCTACTAGATGCAAATTGACAAAGGAGGATGAAAATATAGAGGTAAACTAGACACTTTACCAATCCATGATTGGTAAGTTAATGTACGTAGTTCACAATAGACCAGATATAGCACATGCTGTGGGAATTGTTGCAAGATTTTCTGCCAATCCTAGAGAATCACACATGATAGCTACAAAAAGAATCTTAAGATACTTGAAGAAAATAGAGAATTTTGGATTATGGTATCCTAAGGAAGGGAAGTTTGAACTGAAAGTTTACACCGATGCTGATTGGGCTGGAAACGTGGATGATAGAAAAAGCACCACTGGAGGAGCATTTTTCTTTGGTGAAAGACTTGTAACATGGACAAGTAAAAAGCAAGCTTGTATTTCTTAGTCTACAGCTAAAGCAGAATATGTTTCTGCTACTACTAATTGTTCAAATATTGCATATATCAAACAAGTGTTGGAAGGAATGAATGAGGTAATCATTGACCCGGTGATTATATATTGTGACAACACTAGTGCTATTAATATTTCAAAGAATCCTATGATGCACTCTAAGACAAAGCATATATCTATTAAGTATCATTACTTAAGAGAACAAGTGCAAGAGAAGCAAGTAAAGTTAGAATTTGTTACATCTAAAGAACAACTTGCAGATATTTTTACAAAACCCCTACTGAAGGACACATTTAAATACTTGAGGACTAGACTTGGGGTCCGTCCCCTATCTATCGATCACTAAGGTGATCTAGTTGTTGCTTCAGCCTACTTGTATTAGTAGATCATTCATGTTGATCCAACATAGTTCACACTTTGAATCATGTTCAAGGTTGTGATTAAGTTTGAGAACTTGAACCGATTGGAATATCAGTATTCAGAGATACAGAGGAAGACAAAATTGTTTGTTTACTTATTTCTTTGGCATTTCTGTCAAAGGAAGAGATAAACAATATGAAATGAAAATGAAATGAAAAGGGGAGAGATAAAAAAGATATGAAAAGGAACAAGCACTGATGAGAATTATCTAAGGGAGAGACAATCTGAATGAGACAAATTATTGAAGATTAGTTATAGAAAACAGAAGCAGGAACATGAGAACTAAAAAAATCACAACTGCAAAATGGTAAAGTTGTACTATTTAATGATGTTTAGTAATGTAGTGATTAAACATATTAAGTCTATTTGACTTACGTCATTTTGTTCACTAAGTTGTAGAATATATGTTTGGTATGTGTATGGTACATTTCATATTACTTGAGTTGCCATCAATGCCAAAGGGAGAGATTGTTGAACTACAACTGATTTGGAATCTGATTGAAGAATCTGTGATTTCAAGATCACTGAGGATTTTCTAATTAGATATGTAATATGATTAAATCAGTATTATGTTGGCATTGATGTCAACTAGTTTGACAACACTTATCTTGTAAGTTACTATACCGACACATCTGAAGAAAGGTGAAAAAGAGATGAAGAACAGAGAAATCTACATGAAGAAAGATGCACATGATAGATGAGGATAAGGAACACATTGAGTAACTTGTTGATGAGTCTATGAATTGATGATATTGAATTTATTATGTTGCATTCATCTATGATGAAGTATAGAGCTGAAAGACACAAAGCAGTGTTGTCGATAAATGAAGCATTTCTAGTATACACCGACAAAGTGTAGTGTATACCGATAGTAGTATTAACCGAGAAGTGTTCACCGATGCATTTATTTGTTAACTAAGCAAAATAGAATGAATTAAATGATTAGTTTATCTGATAAGATTGATGAGCTGGCAAGAGTATAACATCGAGGTAGCAGATAAGGTTTGTTACATAGATCGACAGCTGACAAAATTCAGGGAAGATCTAACGGAGAAGATTGAAACATGTTATTGACACAAGTACCGAGAAAGTTTGAAGTGACAAAATCTATGAATGAGGTTAAGCAAAAAAATCTGATGGTGGAGAAGAAAATGATTTACTCATCTATATAAGAGAACAAAATTTATTTATGAAGGATGTTGGAAGAAGAAGAAGCTACAGGAATATCGCGTGAACAAGGTTTTCATGCATTCTGATCATACTGATTAAGCAAGAACTGAGCTGCAGAACAATTACCGAGCTATAGAGAGCAATTATCGATGTACAGTAAGTTGATACAGTATTGAATCTGAAGTAAAATATTGATTAGAAGGATTTGTATGGACTAAATATTGATCTGTAATCTGCAATTGAAGTTGTATTAAGGTAGGTCATTTACTGTTACATATTTAACCATTGTATACAGTCAAAATCTCTTAACCGAGTGGACTTTGAAAGTCTTATGATGTATCATTCATAGAATGAACATTGTTATCTTGTCAACCCCATAGTGAATGCTAGTTGGATGATAACTTCTAGTCTAAAATCCTCTAACAAGGTCACACCTGATAGTGTGTTTGTAAACCTTTAACAGGGCTGGGTCTTAACCGACCTCACTTCAGAAGAGTGAACAATTTTGGGTTGCCGGTCCCAAGTGGTTTTTCCCTTTATAGGGTTTCCACGTTAAATCTCTTGTGTTATGTGTTGATTGTGATATTTTTTTGTTATCATTCTTTACATGTTACATGTTAGATTTGATTGGTAAACTATTATAGTATTAGACTGGTAATCGGTAAAAGTACAGACAGTAAAAGTATTTAGTGTTTACCCACGAGCAGAAATTGAAGAAATAGTTTTGAATTATACATTTTGTTTTGGGACACTGGATAACTGATTCACCCCCCTCTCAGTTATTCTAACAATCATCTATGTCATATTGGATAGATTCAGTATGATGGCACATTTTGTACCTTGTAAGACCATCCATGATGCTACTGAAATTGCTCAATTATTTTTCAAGGAAGTTGTGTGGATTCATGGATTACCCCTCAGTATAGTATCAGACAAAGAATCAAAATTTATTAGTCATTTTTGGAAGATGCCATGGCACAAGCTTGGCACCAATCTATCCTTTGGGTCTATATACCATCCTCAAATTGATGGTCAGACTGAGGTAGTTAATAGGAGCCTAGGTAGCCTTCTAAGGTGCCTTACTAAAGAATATGGTTAGACTTGTGACCAAATATTAGCACAAGTTGAATATGCATATAATAACATAGTCAACGGGACCACTGGAAGAATCCCATTTGAAGTTGCCTATGGAATGCATCCAAGGGGTATTCTTGAGCTCAAAGAGTTCGGTGAAGGATCTTCAAGGAGTGGGTATGCTGAAGACTTTTCCCTTTCAATGAAAGAAGTTCATGATTCAATCAAGAAGTCATTGACAGAGAACACTGTAAAAATAAATCATAAATTTAATGAGAAGAAGAAAGATCTTCAATTCCAAGTAGGAGATCTTGTGATGGTGCACTTGAATAAGAAAAGGTTATAGAAGGGAGTACCCAACAAGTTGCAAATGAGAAGATTGGGACCTTGTGTCATTTTGGCTAAGTATGGCAACAATGCCTATAAAGTGGAGCTCCCTAAAAACATAGGACTGTCTCCTATATTCAATGTAGCAGCCCTAGTAGTCTACAAGGTTCCATTTCCCAATGCATATAAAATTCTCACAGAGGTGATCAATGAAGTAGAAGCTCTTCAGTAACCCTCCACATCAAAGCCTAAGGCCAAGAAGGTCTTGAGTTCAAGAGTAAGCAAAACAACCAGGCATAAGACCTATTGGGAGAATTTGATCAAATGAAAATGGAAAGAAGATGTAGAGGCAAGATGGGTTTATGAGGCCGAGTTTTAGAATTTAGGAATTGATCCTAACTTAGTCATTTTAGTGGTGACTTAAGTTCTTTTTGTTTGGGAGAATGATGCAGGAGCACCTAAGACTTAAGCTTAAAGTTTTCTAGAATTTTTGTTTTTGGCTTGTACTAACCTTGGCCAAGTCAGAGATAGTTTTAGTATTCTAGTATGAATCTAGGATGTGCGTCTAGGAGGTCAAGGTTAGACCTACTCTAATCTAGAGTGTTTTGGGTTTAAGCTTAGTTGTGTTACTTCTAAGTTTTTCTTAGTCTTGGTATTGAAATTAGGAAAAATGATCTAAATAAGTTAGGAAAAGGTTTAATTGAGCCTAAAATGGATTATATGGTGTTAATACATCATTTCATGAGGTTTGGAAAGAATTTGGTTAGGCCTGAGACAAAGTTGCAAAAATTGTCAAAATGGTGTCATGACAACTTTTGCAATTTTGGAAAATTGCATGACAACATTGTCCTAACCAAGACAAAGAAGAGATATTAGGGCATGATCGGTGTCTCAACCACTTTACCATTTGAGGAGGGGTTATATAAGCCCTATGGAGCCCAAATCCTAAGGTTGGAAAAATTTTACAAGTTTTTGAGTTGTTTGCACTTACTCTATATTTTTTGGTTTATTGGCACAGTTTGAGCAAATCTTAATAACATTTTGTGTGGAATGGATTGAATCCAAAATTTTATGGTGGATTGTAGTAAAAATGACTATTTAATTTTGTTTTGTATAGGATAAAATTTTCTTGTATTTAGTTTCATTTAGTTTTGTAAATCTTTTGGGGTTTTTCCAATCACTCACATGTCCAGGACTGTATTGTGCCAAAATGGCTCCCATATGAAACCCTATTGTGAAATCATCATAGGGATTTGGGATATATTATGGTCACCTCTATTCAATGTAAATATTTTTGGAGGAGGCCTAGATGTTTCATGTGCTATTTTTTCAAGTAAGCCCTAGGTGAATCCAGTGAAGCCTGACTAGGAGCTTGCATTTGAAACAATGTGTTTGATTGAAGGAGTTTGATTGAGGAGTTGGACCTAAGTGGTTGGAAGGAGTCTTTGGACCAATACACAAACCATTGAAAAGGATTAGAGCTTGATCAATCCAAAGGATGGAATTTTTAAGCCTAGAAACAATGATTGGTTAATGGAGTCCTATTAGCCCTAAAAGCCCTTGAATATAGGAAGGACATGTAAAACCAATTTGGAGAAGGGAGACTTAGTGAATCTCAAAGAACTAAGAAAAGGGTGTTTAAAACGTATATTTTTTCATTGGATTGTTTAGAGACATTTTCCAAGAATACCCAAAAACTTATCAGAGAGACCTAATTAGGGACTAATAGGCCTAATAGGCCATTTGAAGCAAAAGCTTGAGATTGATAGGCAAGACCTTGATACCCCAAGACAAGGGGATCAAGAGGGAATAATAAATGGTGTTAAAAAGAAATTGAACCCCTGAAAACACAAATCCATGACAAATGACAATAAGGAACCATTGGAAGGAAGATACTAGAGATAAGAAGATGGTTACTAAATGAAGATAGATACCCTAGTGAAGCACTAGAGTTTTTCACCTTGAGAAGAGACATGGAGGAAGTCCTAAGATATATTATATGGGACTTGGAGTATCCTAGAGTTAGATTTAGGATCTTGGAAGAACTAAGAACTCAGGGAGTCCTAATTAAGCAAGTGCAAGCAAGCTAGGTGAGTATCTATGAGAGATAGAGACAAAGAGAGAGAGAGAGAGAGAGAGATATATATATATATATATATATATATATATATATATATATATATATATATATATATATATATATATATATATATATATATATATATATATATATATATATATGCAAACATAGACATAGACATAGACACAGACATAGACACAAACATAGACACAGACACAGATACATACACAGACATAGACATGGACATAGACATGGACATGGACATGGACATAGACATAGACACAGACATAGACACTGACACTGACACTGACATAGAAATAGAAATAGACAAAGATAAAGACACAGACATAGAAATAGAAATAGAAATAGACAAAGATAAAGACACAGACATGGACACATACACAAACATAGACATAGACACAGACACATACACAGACATAGACACAAACATAGACATAGATAGAGACAAATACCTAGACCTAGACACAGACACAAACATAGACACAGACACAGACACAAATAGAGACAAAGACCTAGACCTAGACACAGACACAAACACAGACATAGACAAAGACACAAACACACACACACACACAGACACAAACACACACACACACACACACACACACACACACACACACACACACAGATACACACACACACACATGGACATAGAAATAGACACATACACAGAGACATACATGATAGAGATAGAGATAGAGATAGAGATAGAGACCATGAAACAAAGGAGAGAAGGGACTATCATACTAGGAGGAAACCTTTCTGCATAACAAAATGACATAAAAAAATATAAGTTGGAGAAAATTATTAAATATAGAGCTTAGAAAACATATGGTATTATAAATGATCTATAACTTAGAAAATTTAGGGGT
Source organism: Chamaecyparis obtusa (assembly GCA_027943335.1). Lineage (NCBI taxonomy): Eukaryota > Viridiplantae > Streptophyta > Pinopsida > Cupressales > Cupressaceae > Chamaecyparis > Chamaecyparis obtusa. Next base: position 355,861 of record BSBK01003838.1, read on the forward strand.
CCTTTTCCTACAAATTTTTTAGCTCAAAATCTCTAGATAATGATCACAATTGTGGGTCACGCAGGATGAGATTCAATCAAAAAATTATTATGGTGGCCTGCAAAGGGGCCCATTCCTCCTCCAAAGATTAAGAAAAAACCTATAAGAAAATAATATCTTGATCAAGTTTGAACATTTATATACCATCATAAATTTTAATCACCTTACATGTGTGTACAATTTCATGATTATTTATCACCCACCTTAATATATTTTCATTTCAACATGCATAATAGGATTTTATATGACACTTAATGGACACCTAAATTTGAATATGGGTATTGTGTTATTTCATTCTTGTTTAAAATTGAGGTAATATCTTATTTCTAAGTGTTCTCATTTATTATTTATCCAATCCTATAATTTATTTCCTTACATAGGCCATATGTTCTGATTACTAGAAAAATAGGTTTTGAAGGGACCTGAAACCCTTTAAAACTTAAGGAGAAAAAGATAGGAAATATTAAGCATAAATAGAAAAAGATGAGACATACGACAATGATCTTCCCATACTAGGGGCTACAAAGGAAACAGAGAAACCCTGCCAAAAAGACAACAAAAGATACAAAAAAACTAGCAGGATCACCAGGCTACAGAACTCCAACTTTTTCATCTAGTGTTTTCTCCATCTTGGCCTAAATGTTATCCATCCCACCGATTACCCTTTTCAGTTCATCTAGGTTATTCTTAATCATAGGGGACTTCTTCTTACCACGGGTTCGAGAACTGGGACCACCACTGTCTAGCAGAGGAGTGCTCCTAACCTCAATGTCATCCTCCAAAGTATTGTCCAACAAGTTAACTAGAGCCTTCAGATTGGTACTAGAAGCCTTCATACTATCCATACTATGCTAGAGAATGTTGATAAGAGTGTTATCAACTCTATCCATTCTATCCCTCAAATCAGTAGCATGTGGGTTAGCAGTTCTCTCATTAAGAAGAGACTCCACTTTCTCTTGGAGGATGGTGTTGTTGGCTTCAAGCTTTCTACATTTCAAATGGAGTCTTTTAATTTCATGAAAACACCACTTACTAAATCTTTATGAGTAAAGGGCCTTGGCTTTAGCAATTTGCAAGACGCTAGTAGTCACCTCCTCCCTATCATTGAAATATTTAAATATAAGCTTGATAGTGGACTCTCTAGCCTTTCGTTCACTGGAATCCTCGGTACCCTCCTGATTGTAATGCTTAGAATCATGAGATATGGGCATGTCATGCCTCATCCCTTCAACAAAATCTTCCAGAATAGGCACCTCCTCCATATTAAAATCCCTATCATTTTTCTATTTTTCTGCATACTGAATGGCTATATCAACCAAGTCCTCAAGGCTATGGAAATTTAGTGCCTCAGTGCCTTCAGACTTAGCCTCTTCAATTTTTGTATCTTTTTCCTCATTTGTTCTCTCTTGAGTGTTATTTTCAGGGTCCTCTGCTTCAGTACTATCTTTTTCCTCATTGCACAAGGTAGTATCCTTCTCCATAGTGCTCACAGGCACATTCTCATCTCCACGCCTCTGAGCTTCATCAATACCCTACATATTAGTATCATTATTCAATCAATCCCCATTCTCAGTATTCTCCTCATTCCCCTCCTTTGAATTCTCACTGCCATCCTCATCCTTATGTTCTTCCTAATCAGACATAGCCTCAGAGTCATTAGTATCTTCCTCATCCTTGCTAGGGCTTTTCATCTCTTGGGCATTATCAAAAACCTCATCCTTAGAATCCTCCATTTTCGAGCCCTCAGAGTCACACTCCTCAATAGCTTCCGAACAGATTTTCTTCGAGCTACTACCAGGATTGTCCTCCACCTTCCGTTTAACAGACCCCGTCTTCAACTTCTTAGGGCTTATCTTGTTCTTACCAGTAGAAGGAGTAGAAGAAGGGATAGGGATGGTTTTCTTCATATGCTCATGAATTAACAAAATCAATCCATCATGTTTCACAACCTTTTTAGGAGAACCCTTATGTTCATTTATGCTTTTAACCAGAGAAGTATACAGATAAAAAGGAATATTGATGGTATCCTTGTACTTGAAGTGATTTAGAAACATGAAATGATGGGAATGAGCCTGAGTGAAGTGGCCATCAAGGGTGAAGTATTCCATAACAACCTGCAACACATGGTGTCAAATCTCCTTAATCTTGACAGGTTCCATGTAGCCATTAACATTGCCTTCTGCAAAATCAACCTTCTCTTTCATAGATTTCAGGAACTTTTTAGCCGCTATGCCCGAAATCTTACAGTTTCTATAAAACTTATGACCTTCATTAGGGATTCCCAAAATTTGAGCTATAAGCTCAACAAAAATCTCCAATGTGCGACCATCAATGGTGATAGAATTGTCCTTCCAGCCTTCAATAAATTTTTGGGTTACTTCCTTATCAAAGCCATGCCGTTTTTCTAAATACTGGGTTACTCCACCTTTTTTCAACTTCCTCCAAACCATCACCATATCTGGTTCCTTAAGCTTGTTATAGTTATCTGGTTCTTCATGCTTCAAATCACCCCCCATATTCGTAGAGTTCAGGGACACAGAAAATAGAGCTAAAGTAATAACAGATCCTATTAATAAGATTACCACTATACAAAGCCCAGCAAATGTGTGAACTATTGGTAATGACGTTGCTTAAAAACCCACACCTTACTTTCCCATAATTGTAGTTAGAGTATGTAGGGCTTAGGTGAGTTATATTAATAATTCTCAATCTTTCCTTCCTTATTATTGATTTTATCATAATTAATGTGAGATTTGGTGTCCTCTCTCATATCCACCTCGCTGTCCCAAGTAATGACATCAGCAAACTTAACCCCAATGTTCACCAAGCTATCCACCATGGTGTTTCCCTTGCAGTACACATGGGTTATATGAGTAGCAGTACACTTGGAAATGCTATTTTTAGCTTCAGCAATAATGTTATCTATTGTCCATGATGGAGGGGAATTGCCTTTAAGGTAATTAATGATATTCAAAGAGTCACCCTCCAGCCAGATATTTTTGAAGTTGTATTTACTAGCAAGCTGTAACCCATAGTAAACTCCTAAAGCCTCCGTTAAGTGGTTGTTTTGAGTTCCCAAAGGAACAGAGATAGCTGCAATAACATTACCACTAAAATCCCTAATAACCCTACCACACCCATCTGAACCAAGATTGCCCTTAGCCGCGCCATCGAAGTTTATCTTAATCCAGCCATCAGGGGGAGCAATCCAAATAGTATTATCATGATCATTCTTCTTATTTTGAGATATCCTATAATTCCCAATATGCTGGGTGAATCTTCCCAGGTTTTCCAAAATCCCCCTTTTAGCCTTCTCAAACACCAGTTCAGGAAGGCTATTATTGTTCCAGAAAATGGGGTTGTTTCTTTCTTTCCATAGATTCTAGGCAATATGATAGGCAACCAAGATCCATTTCTATTTCTCCCACACATTAACACCAAGAAAAATCCATTGCTGGAAGAATTCCTGGATAGTAGAGAGAAAAATCCAGCAAAAGGCACTATCCTACAAAAATAAAAACCACACCTGTTGAGAAAAAGGACAATGCAAAAAAAGGTGGTTAGTATCTTCCTTAGCCGCCTGGCAAAGGCAACACCTATTCGGCATGATGAAACCTCTTTTTCTAAGATTGTCAATGGTAAGCACTTTGTTTTGGACAAAGATCCAATAGAAGATTTCAATTTTGGGGGTAAGATTCTTATTCCAAATCTTCGTCCAAAAAGGGGTAACCTCAAGAACCTCAAATTGGATAGAGCTAGCAGTAGCCATAGAGAATTTACCATTAGAAGAGGGACCCCATATAAGAGTGTCCTCCTTATTAGCATGGCAGCATTGAGCCAGGAGGGCCTTATCAATTTCATGGAAAACAGGGTTGAAGACAACCAACTTCATCCAGCAGTTATTTCTCCAATAATATTTCACTTTAGGACCTATAGTTGAGGAACATATGCTAATCTCCTAAGGATTATTAAACATAAAATTTAGGGGTTTTTCAAATAGCCAAGGATCAGTCCAAAAGTTAATACTAGACCCATTACCCAACCTCCAGATCTTTCCTTTATTAGCTATACTTCTAGCCTCATTGATATTCCTCCAAAAAATAGAGCCCTCCACTTTCTCTGAACTGGAAAGGAACTTATCAATGGAAGGGGTATCATATAGGTATTTATGTTTATAGATAGTATTCCAGTCCTTAGGATCTTCATAGATGCACTAGAGCTACTTGGCCAAAAGAGCTTTATTCATAATCTTTAAAGCTCTAAGACCCAAACCCCCCATAGACTTAGGTTTACACACCTTTTCCCAAGCAATAAGAGGTATACGGTTTCTTTCCTCAACCCTAGACCAAAGGAACCATTTTAGGATACTATCAATTTTATCCACATGTTTTGAAGGCATCTTGAACAGACTCAAAGCATACACCATAATACTTTGAAGAGTGGACTTGATCAAGGTAATCTTCCCAGCCTGGGACAGGATAGCACCCTTCCAGCCAGCCATTTTTTTAAAAAATCTCTCTACCGTTTGATTCCAAAAAGAGTCACTAATGTTGAGGCCTAGAGGCAGTCCCAAATAGGAAGAGGGGAAAGAGCTTATACTACATTCAAGAATACCAGCTATCTTGCACTGCCTTTTCTCTGGGGTGTTGATGAAAAATAGAGTGCTTTTAGACCAATTAATAAGCTTACCAGTACCATTAGTATAGAGGTTAAGAGCAGATTTAAAGGCTTTAGCTTCCTTGACTGTTGAAGTGCCCATCATGATGGTGTCATCCATAAACTGAGTGTGAGAGAAAATTAAAGGTCTAGAAGAGGGTTTGAGACCCAGAATGACACCTTTAGAGACCAAAGATTGAAAGTACCTCCCCATGCTTTTAGCCAGCAAAGTAAACAGGATAGGGGAGATAGGGTCTCCTTGTTTGAGACCTCTAGAACTTTTGAAGAACTTAGTAGGAGAACCATTGATAAGAATAGAAAAGGTAGCAGAAGATATCAATTGAAAGATAATTTGGATGATCCTTTCACTAAAACCAAACTATTTTAGAATCAAACACAAAAAGTTCCAATCAACCCAGTCATAAGCTTTCAAAAGATCAAGTTTAAGGATAAACCCTTATTTATTTCCCTTCATAGCCAAATGGATATTCTCATGAACCAACACCATTGAGTCTAGAATCTACCTTCCCAAAATAAAACCATTCTATTGAGGAGCTATCAGAAAAGGCAAAATATGCAGCAACCTAGAAGTAAGAATTTTAGAAAAGATCTTATAGGAGTTACATAAACTAATAGGCCAAAATTGGTCAAAGGATTGAGCCCCAGCAATCTTGGGAACTAATGCTAAGAAAGTACCATTGATTTCTTTGAGAAGATTCCGACATCCAAAAAACTCCTTAACAACATTAGAAACATCCTTCTCCACTATAAACCAAAATTTTTGAAAGAAAAACATAGGAAAGCCATCCAGGCCAGGAGCTTTATCTCCTTCAAAAGAGAAAAAAGCATCCCTAATCTCCTTAATAGAATGAATCACCTGAAGGGCCCTATTTTGATCTGTGTTTACAATTCTAAGAATAGCCTCCAGTAATTGATCTTGACAACCTCTATCCAAAGAACCATCAGCCATTAGAAGGGTAGAAAAATAGTTAATAGCAGTAGTCTTAATCTCCTCTTCTTTATGAATCCCAATCCTTTCCATAGCAATTTTAGCTATTCAGTTATTAGCCCTATGTTTGAGAGTAGTAAGGTGGAAGTACTTAGTGTTTATATCCCCTTCCTTAAGCCAAACCACCCTAGATCTCTACCTCCAGTAAGTCTCCTCTTTAGATATCAGATTATGACAATTGACAAGAGCCTTTTGTTCCTCAGCCTTAAGGGAATCCGATAGGCCATGAATCTGAATTGTGTCCTGAATAGCAGCAAGGTCATCTTTAGCCTTATTCTTCTATTTAAAGATGTCTCCAAAAACTTCTCTATTCCATATTTTAACTTTCTCCTTTATGTTTTTAAGTTTTTTGGTAACTTTGAACATAGCAGAGCCCTCCACCTGAATATTCCACCATTCCATAATACAATTTTCAAAATCAGGATGGTTTAACCACATTTTTTCAAACCTGAAAGGAAATCATTTAGGAGCAGTTATCGGGTTGATCTCTAGTAGTAAAGGATGCTGGTTAGAGCCAACTTTCCAGAAAGAGGTCAGTGAACAATTATATTTAGATATCCAGTCATGGGATATAAGAGCTCTATCCAGTTTACTTTGAATATTATGAGGGCCAGCACGCTGATTGGACCAAGTAAAATTCAATCCTTGGAGGTCAATATCAATCAACCCTTCATCATTAATAAAGTTAAACAAATCAGCTCTACTATCATCTTGAGACAAGACACCTCCATGCTTTTCACTATCCGTAAGAGGGGTGTTAAAATCCCCATTAAGAAGCCAAGTTTCATCCTTGAAGTTATTTCTTTTATCCAAGATTTTCTTCCAAAAGTTTGCCCTATTAATTTTAGCATTAGGAGCATAAATATTAGTGATGACCCAGCTAAAATTATCTGTAGCATTCTTCATTCTGACAGATGTCAAATTAGGGTCTTCAGCCATAATTATCCCATTAATAGTCTTCTGGTTCCAAAAGATAGCAGTTTCGCCTGAAGCCCTAGCCGAACTAGAGCTACTAACACCAGATTTCTAAAAAAACCTAAGTTTTTCAACTTTTTCTTTACTCATTTTCATTTCCTGAATGAGAAGGATGTCAGGTTTATAATCTCTAACCACATTTCTAAGAATGTCTTGTTTATGGGGTGCATTCAACCCCCTTATATTCTAGGAGATAATCTTCATACTTTATTTGGGGAGAACGCCTCTGGTATAGTCCTTTGTTTACCATTTGCAATATCTTTCCAGCTTTCCTGCTCTCTGCCAACTTTAGCTTGTTTTCTTCCTGGTCCAGCCTTCACTTTCCCTACATCACTTTTCTGACTTCTAATTTTAATTCCTTCAAGAGATGTAGCAGACTGACCACCTTTTTATTTCTTTTTAGAACTCTACCCAACCTCCTTAGTCTTAATTTGGGCATTGGATTTAAAGCATTCAGGGGATTTAGTTCTATTATTATCACTCAATTGTTGATTGGACTCCTTCCCAACCAAGGACTCCTGACCCACCACCTAGCTAAGATCATCAAGGTTTTCAATAATCTCAATATCCTTTTGAGTAACCATATTGTTTTCCCCACTTATAACATCATCAAGTTGGGAGGGAGGGCTAGAGTTTTCTTCTAGGATCACCTCCTCTACCACTGGAAAGTTATCCTCCTCTGATTGGGGTAAAGAGATCTCTCCCCCTTGATTAATTTCTTCCAACACAAAGTTAGCATCCAACAATGGAGAAAAAAAATTTTCCTCAAAAAACTTTTATGAGCTGTCATTAACATATAATATTTGACTGTTACCTTTAGTCTAGTCCAACTCCAGGGTACCCAAGCCCTCTCCTTCCAAGTTACCCCCTATATCATTTTTATCTTTTCTATGCTCATTCGTTATCATACTTGGTTTAGGATTCTTTAAAGGCTTCAAAGGGACCACTGAGGACTCCTTTGGAATATTTTTGGGTTTCCAGACAGCATTAGTCAGATCTTTCTTCTTAGAAATCAGTTCTTCCTCTTTCTTCTTATGGATTTTCAAGGGACACTTTTTAGACCAATGACCAAATTTCTTACAAATAAAGCAAGAAAATGGAATGGATTCATACTCAATTGTCTATTTCCAAACTCCCATTTTAGAAACCAAATCTATAGAGGTAGGTAGATCAGTAGATTTACTTACTTTGACACAAATTCTGGTGAAGACCAACCTCGATCTTGAAGCTGTAGCTGGATCTAGAGAGAGGAGTTCCCCAAAAACCCCCGCTAGCCCTTTGAAAACATATTCATTCCAATATTCTAAGGGAAGTCATGGAAGTCTAACCCAGATAGGGGCCCATTCCAGAAAAGAATCACTAAGGTCCATATTAGGTTCCCATTTTTGCAAAGCCAAGGATAACTTACCCATAACCCAAGGTCCTCCACATAGTGTTTTAGTAATGTCTTCCTCATTGGTAAAGGAGAATGAGAAGAATCCTTTCGGTATGGTAGCTATGTCCACTTGCCCTTTTAAAAACCATCTTCTTTGGATGAACCATCGAACATAGTCTATATTCAGTCTTACACTAGCATATTTGCCAACCAACATAAGGTCCATCTATGATACAGAGTGGTCAATCATCGTATCAAGTATGAAAATGGAAAAATCTCCCTTGGAAAAGTCAGAAATATTATTAGCTTCAGGAAGGGAAGATTTTCCAAAGGGCTTCTTGCCAAACAACGCTACCCAAGATTTTTTAGGAGCCACTGCCACTCCTTTTATTCCTTCCTTGACAGTCAAAGGCCCAGACATCTTAGCATTTTTGTTTCCTTTAGTAGAAACAGTAGCTCCCCCCCGGGTCTGGGGAAGCACTATCACCTCGTGGGTCCCGAACCATCGATGACCCAATATCATCCGCCTTTCTCGAAGACCCACCATCTTTCTCTTTGTCATCTGACACTTTCGAGAATCTAGCAGCCTGTCCTGCATCTCCAGCGGTAGACCCAGCAGAGGAGCCAGATTTCCTACCTGAATCACCATTCAAAATTTTACCTGTACCAGCTCCCACTCCCGCTCCCATTCCAGCCTTCTTACATAGGCCCTATGTTATCATTTTCGGCCTTTTTTATTTCTCTTGACCTTGAAATCACTTGTACCTTAAAATATGGTATCTCTTAGTTATTCGAGACTAGCAGTGTATATTTGAGCCTTTATTGGTGGGTATAAGGTGACTAGGTGGCCTATACCTAGGTGAACTCACAATAGTGGGTTACACTTTTTTGCCTAAATGGACACTGAAGTCTCCATTTTGAAAAAAACTTTCAGATTCAGATGCATATTGTCGTTAAACTGTTTGAAATTAGAAGATGAAATAAATTACGGTCTTTTAGGATTTTCTGTCTAGATTTTAAATATTTTTTTATTTTTATTTTTGAATTGATTTGAATAATTTTTTCTTTCTCCCACAAAAACTGGTATATTTCTGAAAATGTCATTTTCAAAGAGTTACATTGTTTTCATATAGCATTACTTTTTTTCTAAAATAGATATCAATGTGATTCTTTTGAAATTAGTTTTTTAACTTGCATAAAGAGGGCATGTAATTGGTTTTATGACATTATCATGATTATTTCATATTTTATTAACATTTGAAGTTGACTAAACCGTAATTTTGACATACCTTGACTACATAGCTTATAACTTGTCATGTATTTGTCCAATTTCATTTTGATCTTTTTTAATAGAAAAAGAACTTAAATACCTAGGGCATAGATATTTTTTAGAATTTTTTTTCTCTCATTTACTATTTTTCCATAAGCATCAAACATAGAGGTAGACATAAGGTGAAATATCTATGTTTAGTAAAACTAAAAATAAAAAGTCATAATAAACTTAATATATATTAATATTATAATCATTGGAAAGATTTTTCTTTGTAGTACCTTACTACATAGATAGGTTTTTCAAATGGATTCATTTGATCTCCCAAAAGATAAAGTCAAAGTGATTTTTTTACAGCATTTTGATAAGTGCGAAGGAGACTCCATTGCAGGTATGAATGAGGAGTATAGATGTTATATCAATGTTTGTTTTATCTAAGAGGCTTTGAGCTAACCATTTTTAATAAATTCCTTCAAATGGAACCTCTCAAGGCTTAAATAATCATATTTTATTAAAAATGTGTTAATTTAGCAAAAATCAACATGTCTAAAAAAGTGTAACCCACTATTGTGGGGTCACCCACCTAAGTATATGGTTCATAGGAATCCTATACCCTAAACTTTGTTGTAAAATGTGAGTCGAGGGCCCATCTTAATAATTTAGTAGGATTCCAAAATTTTTGGTTGACTTGTGTTAGTTTTAACCCCTTATATATTAGAGAGGTATATAAGAACCCTATCTCTCCTTATTTGGGTATCAATATCATAAGGAAGGGTATCCACATCTACTCTCAAGAATACACAAAAAAGGGTTTTGCATACAATCATTCAAAGATCATGCCTCAAGTATTCTTCAAGAAATACAAGATGTTTTCAAGGCAATCTTCTCCATAGATCTACCTTATTTCCCTCATTGAAGGTCAAACAAAGGATTTCACCATAAAGGAATAATATCTACATACATTCAAGCATTCATCTACATACATCAAAGCAATCAAGTCTTTAACATTTTCTTCTCTCTTTCCAACCAAGCATTGTGGAAAAATAAAACATTCATTACATAAGGTTTTTTGTATCATGATTTTATTTTGGGTTTTTTTGTTATGTAAAAATTTATTGCATATACATATTTGATAATATTCAAAGAAGCATTAGCATTGCCAAGTTATGATACACTTCATTTTTTAGATCTAGCCTCTACTATATGATAGAATGCTCTTGACTTTATTTAATTTTAAGGTTGATTAAAAAAAGGGGTTTGACTAAGACAAACACCTCTTTAAAACCTTATTCCCTATTTTTCTATGTGCACGAATAGGTGGAAAAACTACAATTACAAATATGGAAATTACAAGATCTGACGAATGATCTCTAAAAGTTTCTTGTAAAAGTGTAGGGTACAGGGCAACTAGGTGACCTATACTTAGGTACAAAGGTGACTAGATGATCTATACCCTCAAAAATAGCTTCAAATTCAAATATCATGTCAATGCTACAATATAGTTTATGTTTCTATTCATTATAGATTTTTTTCTAATCTATATCTATCCATTTCTACTAAAAGTTGTCATTTAGCTTATTTAGAATTATATATTACATCATCCTATCGTATTTCCTCTAAATAAACTCCTCCTTTTCATCCACTTGTGAAGGATCATTTTATTCACTTAGCTCTTGATTCCTACTTGAATCTAGTAGGGTCATCTTCCTTTTGATTATGCAATAAGGAAAAAGGATCTATCCTCTTTACTATCTCCTTTCCTCCTTTTTCTTACCATAAATTTTGGTGAACCTAACACATGAAATTTACACTTTTAATTTGGTTTTTATATCTTATGCATTGCATTCTTAGATACAATTCAAGTAACTTTCATTTTCCATCATGGATTTTACTAAGTTAGATTGGTGCATGATAACTTATGTTATTACATTTCTCCTTACTTCTCTTTATCAATAACATGGAGTGAATAACACTTTCTTTAATTTATTGATGTTTATATTCCTTCATGGTATTATTTTATATAGAATTATGATAATTTCAAATGTTCTTCCTTCCTATGAAGCATTTTTCAAGACTTATATTCATATTTCATGTATTTTCCTTATAAATTTTTAAACAAAATGCATGGAGTATGTTAATTACAGAAGGGTCTTTATTGAAAATGATGAACCTAAAGATGAAATTAGCATAAGACACCTTATTCCTCCTCTGATGGTTCCTATTAATCATGAGGCTAGAGATCACACTCCTAAAAATCACATATTAGTGAGACCTCAATCCTCTCCTCCTCAACCTACCTTAATGGATAATCTTAAGGAAGCTAGTTTATGCACATCTTTAGATGAGTTAAAACATTCTTATTTTTATCAAAGCATTATTAATAATATTTATGTTCAACATTTTTTGGATGATTTATCTCCAATAATAACATTAACTAGACATGAATATTTTGATCAACCTTCTTCCTCCCAACCTAAAGAAGATAGGAATAGTGATCAGAATCCTAACCTCCCTAAAGAGAACATTTCCATTCCTATTCCTCTTTATAACACACACTTTCATAAATCTCATGATTAATGTCCTCCCCCCTCCATATTAAAGGTTGATAATAATGCAGGCTATGACATTTATACTCAACAAGGATATAGTGGATAAGGTCTTGGTATTAATGAATAAGGTATAAAATCCATATAGATCCTCCTACACAAGTTACTATATGTGGTAAGGGATTTATACATCAATCCACCACTTTTCCTTCTTCTAATACTTCATCTCAATAAAAAAATCCTCTAGACATTCTTTCACCAACACCATCTATTGTTACACCTCTTTTTTATGATTGTTTGGCTTTTTATAAGAGAATATTTTAGAGAATTAAGTATGATACTAAAAATAATTTCCCTTTAATATATTTTCCAAATAATAAAATACCTCATAATGGTGGATTTATATGTATCTGTTATCATATAAATGAGCATTCTCTTGCGGATTGTATTGAATTTAGACAATTTGTTCAAGATTTAGTAAATAAATATCTTATTTTCTTAAAAACTAATCTTATGATTTTTCTTTATATCAATAATATACTATAGCATTCCTCTTTCCTATTAATTTTTATTTATCAATAATGTAATCTTAATAGATTGCTTCATTGGGGGATTTTTTGTTTTTCATGATGATTATTGTGAGTGGCATAATAGGTATTTTCCCTTGTCTTTATTCTTGGAGGGAAAGGTATCTCTATATTTTTCATTTCTCCTTCTAAAGGATCCATTATCTCTTTGTTGGTTAAATCTCTTATACTATGTTATCCTTCCATACTTGGACTTTTTTTTAAGATCTTTTTCTTTAGGAGATTGATATTTTTTTTCAACCTTTTTTTTCCTTGGAAGTTTATATCTCTTGTAATGGATTTTCAATTAAGTTTTCATAATGTGACATCCTTTCTATTTCTCCTTCATAGGACCTATTTTATTCTTTGTTTGTTTGCTTCTTTTATATTGGTACATTCTTTGTAGCATGAGACTCTTTGCTTCATGCAAGGATTCTTCATATTTTTTAATAATGTATGGTGTTTTTATTATTTTACAATTTAATTCATTATTCCTTTGTTTCTATTACTTTCTTGCATGGATTTTTTTGTTTTACACAAGGATCTTCTATTTTTTTAGAAGATGTGTATCCTTTTTCACAATCTTATCATTTCTATAAAGAATTTGTCTATTATAAAAGATATATCACTTAGGGTATACAATATATTATATTTTCCTTGTCTTACTCCTTGGGAGGCAAGGATTTATTCATCAGTCTTATTTCTTTTTCTGAGGATTCTCTTTCCTTAGTAAAGTTGTGTGCGTTTATCATGTGATATTATTTTATTATATTAAATTGTTCATTTTGATTTAGTATTCTCTCTTATTCAAGAGATGTGTATCCTCAATTATAAACTCTTCCTTATTTTTAAAATGAAGTTCATCCTAAATACATGCAGATACTCAGGAGCTTAAAGTGTGTCATCATTCATCAAGAATCCCTTTTTCTTAAAGATGTTATCTTTATTCAAGAACTCCTCTTGAAGGTAGATTTCCTGTAAGAAATATGTCTTCCTTTCAAGGGTCTCTTCCTACTTGTATATATCCTTTCACAATTATATATTCCTTGGATAATAGGAGTCTTAAATCTTGCTAGGGAATTTGTTATATATATATTAAGGATATCTCCTTGTTGTTGGAAGTAGGTATCCTTGTTCTCTTTTCCTCATGATGCCACCATAGGCATATGTTTCCATCATAAGGAGGGGGGAATACATGCAGCCTCTCTATACATTATGAAGCTGTATTTATCCCCAAGGAGACTATGTTTTCCTTAGAACTAGTCACTTTTTATTGGCCCTTATACTATCTACTTTTATTGATCCTTACAATGAACTATGTTTAATGGTCCTTAGATTGGCCGCTTTTATTGATCCTTAAACTAATTTTTTTAGTGGTCCTCAGAATGGCCTCTTTTGTTGATCCATAGGCTAATCACTTTCATGGATCCATACAGAGACTATGATTTCCATAGGAATGATCATGTAAGTCATCTCGTGCATAAAATTTTGTAACCCACCTTGTGCACAAATTTTTCAAGGTATAATTGACAAGTATAACACACCTTGTGATCATGATTAAATTGGGAAAATACTGAAATCTAATTTTTCAAAATTTCCTATGTTTTAGTAAATTATAATTTTGAGGGTCTTCGGTGCATTTCTGGGCTTGGATGGTACCCATAAGCACCAATTGAACATTGTTACTTCCAAAATTTGATTCAAGATTATTTGAATACATTTCCAATGCATCAAACGGTTCGCAATTCAAAGTTAGGATGAGAAAGTTATGCCTTCTCCAAGTGGACCTAAATTGTATATATAGTTTTTTTGATAAATTTTGATAGTTTTAATAGTTTATTTGTAATAAACATTATGATGACTCTTCATTTCGATTCCAAGGGATTTGTGTGACCCTTGGGATCCATCCAACTTGTATAAACTCTAATTTTGAATAGAATGGAGATACTTTTTGGCTTGCAATCTTGTTGTTAGTCTTTTAAGCTTTTATGTCAAATTTCACAATACTGCAGGTTTCACACCAGGTATTGTAATCTTATTCATAATTCAGATCACCTTGCTAGACTCTCTCTCTCTCTCTCTCTCTCTCTCTCTCTCTCTCTCTCTCTCTCTCTCTCTCTCTCTCTCTCCATTCTCTTATCTTTTTTGGTGGGTTAGTTCATAGAGTTTTATCCTTGTAATATCCTCTTTCCCTTTCCATGTGATCACTTGTTCTTTTGCAATAGCTTCCCAAACATGATGCTAGTGGTTGTGACATTTTTCTTGATCGAGGTCTCTTGAACTAGTTGACTTGGAGTTTTTTTTTAGTTCTAATCCATTTTGTTTTTATCAGTTGTCTTTTGTTTCATTTTGTCTTTTGGTTTTTGTTTATGTCCCCTTATGTGTGGTTGTTTGAGTTGAGATCCTTTTTTGTGGCTTTCTTCCTTAAACTTAGTGATGTCTTATCTCTTCAAAATTTTCCCATGATCATCTCTCTTCCTCTTTCTTTCTCTTCTAATTTCCTTTACCATGATAATGAGGTTGTATCATAATCCTACTAAAGTTAAGGCTAAATATACCATCATAAATTGTAAGCAACTTACATTTTTTTATAAATTTATCATTATTTAGCACCCACCATAGTGTATTTCCATTTCAACATGCATAATAGGACTTCATATGACACTTAATGGACACCTAAATTTTAATATGGGTTCTATGTTATTTAATTCTTATTTAAAATAGAGGTAAGCCCCTTTTTTATATTGGAAAAAATTTGAATTCAGCACAATTCATGGTTCTTACAACATGGAATTTTCCATTACATCATATTTCCTTTGATAAATAGAGGTAAGACCTTATTTCTAAGTGTTATCCAATATTATTTATCTAATACAATAATTTATTTCCCTACATAGGCCCTATATTACCATTTGTGTCCTTTTTTATTTCTCTTAACCTCAAAATAACAAACTCTCAACACCAAAATCACATGTACCTTAATATCTAGTATCTCCTAGTTATTCCAAACATGTCCAAAGTTTAGCCTTGATTAGTGGGTATAGGGAAACTAGGAAACCTATACATAGGTATAGGGTTCTTAGGCATCCTATACCCTAATTTTTGGTCTAAAATTTAAATCAAGCACCTGTCTTGGTAATTTATCAAGATTTCTAGATTTGTGTTTGGCCTATGTTAGTTTTAACACCTAAAATATTGTGAGAGGTATATAAGAACCCTATCTCTCCTTAATTTTGTATCAAATTCATAAGTCAAGGTAAACACATCTACTCTCAAGCATGCACAATCAATTGTTGGCATTAAGCAGGATTGCCACTAGTGACAACACTTATTTGCATTCTAAGTGCAAACCGAGCAGAACAGTGCAAACCAAGCAGAACAGTGCAAACCGAGCAGAACAGTGCAAACTGAGCAGAACAGTGCAAACCGAGCAGGACAGTGCAAACCGAGCAGGATAGTGTAAACTGAGTAACATTATGTCTACCGAGTCACCAGTAGTTACCGAGTTCAGAACCTACCGAGTGGTCAGTATGAACCGAGCCTTCACTTCTACCAAGTGCATGATGATGTCATGTAATGCAGTGGACGCCGAGTATCAGAAAGTCACTGAGTTAGTTTGCAGGAACCGTGTAACCATACTTGGGCCGACTTAGTAGCACTTATGTTTATTTGTCAAGCTGACTTTGTAATTGTAATTGTAATTAATTTTTTAGACTTGTATATAAACAATGTTGTAAAAATACCAAGATGTAATTAGTAATGAGTATGAATATGAAATAGAAGAGAAAAGCAGAGATAAGTGAATTACATAGGGCTATAGCAGTATAAGGAGTAGCAAAGATAAATCCATCATAGAAGGTGATCAGTACATCAGCAAATCTCATTCAGCAATCTAGTTGCAAAGTAAGAGATCTACTGTTTCATCCTAACAGGTGAATCAGCTTGAAATCCTTTAACCGGGTAGACTTAACAGTCTTTGTAAAATCTCTTAACCGAGTGCATACTTCATTGTATGTTTGTAAAACCTCTAACAAGGTGGACCTAGTAGTCCTTATTGCTCCTAGCAGGGCAGATCATCAGAAGTGATCAATTGTAAGCCTTAACCAACCAACTTTATACTGTAGTACTAAAGCTTTGTGGGTTTCATCCCCACCCCAGTTTTACTTTCTTTTTGGAAGGTTTCTGGGTAACCAAATCTATGTGTCATTGTTGTGAATGCTTTTAAGTTTCATGCTTTCTATATGCATAAGGATAAAGTGAACTATATGTTAATACATCTGTTATTGAAAGAAAATTTGGAGTTACTGATTCACCCCTCCCCTCTCAGTAACTTGGTTAATTCTTGAATATTTCCAACATCAATATTTCACATCCAATCATCCAAGATCAAGTCTTAAGTATTCTTAAAGTATTTCAAGATGTTTTCAAGGAAATATTCTTCATGGATCTACCTTCTTTCCCTCATTTAAAATCAAGAAAATTATTTCACCATCAAGGAGGAATATCTACATAAATTCAATCATACATCCACATTCATCAAATAAATTGATTCTTCAACCTTTTATTCTCTCTCTTTCCAACCAAACATTATGTAAAACTACTACATCCATTATACAAGGTTTTATCTTTCATGATTTCCTTTTAGGTTTTTGTGTTAATTCAAATGTTATTGCATCAAAATGTTTTATCACATTAAAAGAAGTATTTTCATTTCCAAGGTATTATTAACTTCATTTTTTAGATCTATCCTATTTTATATGATATCATGTGCTCATTTACTTTATTTCATTTCAAGTTTGGTTCTAAACATGGGTTTGACTGAGGTAAACCCCTCTTTACAACCTTATTCCACATTTTTTTGCATGTAGGAACATGTGGAAAACCTACCATTATAGATTTATAAAGTACAAGATTTGGAAGATAATCTCTAAATTTTTTGGGAAAAAGTGTATGGTACAAGGAGACTAGGAACCCTATACTCAAGTAAAAGGAAGCTAGGAAACCTATACCCTCAAAAATAACTTTAAATTCAAATCCCATGTTAGTTCTATAGTATATTTTCCATTTTTTTCATTACAAGTTTTTGTTTGATCTCTATATGTGTTTCTATTGAAATTTTTAATTTATCTTATTTAGCATGCATCTTGCATCATCCTATCATATTTCCTCTAAATACAATCCTCTTAATCATCCACTTGTGAAAGATCATTGCACTCACTTAGATCTTGAGACCTTCTTGAGCCTATTAGATTCATCTTTCTTCCAATTATACTATAAGGAAAAAGGATCTATCATATTTGATATACCTTTGCCTCCTTTTTATTATTGTACAATTTCATTGAATAAAGTATTATTTAGCGTTCCCAATGAAGAGTCTAGGTTGAGATTTAAGTTGACTAGGGGCCACAAGACATTCTCAAAGTTTGATTCTTTAGAAGGTGATCTCAAACCTTGCAACTAACTAACCCTTTTTACCTTCATCAAAGAACTATTGAATGAAGGATTCTTTGATCACTCTCCCAAAAACAAGGAAAAGAGGAAAAAGTTCTAATTACATAATGTTTTTTAAAAATATCCTTATACCTACCATATGGACTATGAGAGAATAAAGGAACTCTCTCCCTCATAGAGATTCCCCATGAAAAATTATGTATTCATTATCCTTCCTTGTACTATCCCTTCAATCTAGAATCCCTATTGCTAATAGGGTATTGGATGATACCATAAATATATTCTTGATGAGGTTCTTGACTCATTCCCTCTTGGGGAAATCTCCTACAATTCTAGTTGACCAAACTACCAGTGATAGTACTCAATTTATGAGCATTGCCAAGGAATCTCAAGGTTTCTACCAGAAAGTCATCGATATGTTTATCTTCTCCTATAAGTATATAGTTGTTGTAGGACCAAGAGGAAGTCTCCCTATTCCTATTGAAAAATTTGGTTGGAAAGATGGAATTGAATTTATTGGTCCTTTTCAGTGACCTCATCCTATAGGTTATTGATTCTACTTGAAGGATCTGATAATTCTTTGTGTAGTTTCTCCAATTCTTGATTATTCAATTGCATTATAGCTTTGGCTACCTACTTATTAGTTTTCTCATTATCCTATCACTCTTGAACTTCTCAAAGCCTTCATTGGAAGGAGGCTTCTTTTCTTGTATATTTTTTTGGCTCTAAACTACTTCTTCGTAGAATCAAGACTTTACTAATTTTTCCTTCCTTATTTTGATGTTTTTCATGTGTAAGGGAATCATATAAACCCTCATGTACTCTCTCCCTTTTGAGAGAGGATTCCCTTTTCCACATTGTAATTTTATCTTAAATGTGGACACATCTTTCTAGAGTTGAGCTAATTCTTCATCTCTTTTATGTATAGAAGCATTAAGATACTCCATGTCCCCCTAGTGATATTAAGTGGTTTCTAAGAGAAATTAGAGCTCTTCCTTGCTCACTTCCCTTTAGAATTTTTTTATTTGTGGGCTCTCTTTATAAGGTAGTTACCACATCCCTCAAACTCAAGAGCTCATTTTCTATTTCTATTTTTCATCTTTCTCTGAAAGGAGAGAAGAGGCATCCCTTTCTTTCTTTTCCTTGTTGATTTTGGATTTCTTTTCTTTAATCCTTTTGATTTAGCCCTTGATTTTATCTAAATTCTCAAACACACTTTCAAAATTCCTTTGTAGCTTCTCCATCTTACAACCCTACCTCAAGAAATTAGAGGTACCTAATCTCTACATTTATTCTAGGAATTCTACCTTATCTTGTGGGTGGGCATTACGCATGTTGATTCCAATAGTATGAACTATATAATCCTCATTCCTCATCTCACCCTCTTATTTCTAAAAATTGGAGTTCATTGATTCTAGCATGAATTTCTACTATTTTTCATCATATAGTGTATCAATATTAAAGGTATCCATTTTGGTGGTGTCCCTCACTCTTCTACTTTGCATCCTTTCTACCTAAGCCTCCCTAGTGCTATTGAATTTATTTTTGATCTCCTAAGGAGAATAAATATTATAGGAAAGATAAGGGTGGTCAGTGATAATAGTGGGATTCTTAGGAGAATTTGATCTCTTGGGGATAGGGTTAAGAAAACTAATTTAGTAGAGGTGCAAGTGGGTAGATTGTGCATGAATATATTTTTTCATGCATGGGTTTCTATAAAGGTAGAGGCTAATTGGGCATTTTGAATTGAAAGGGGAAAGGGTTTCATAGTCATCTCATTCATTGTCATAGAGGGTTGTAGTAGATTTGAGGAAGGTTGGGTTGTGAATAATTATGGGGAATTTTTAAGTGTAGGGCCAGGTCTGAATGTTGAGGGTGAATTTTGAAAGAAATAAAAATAAGAGAGAAGAGGCGGAGAGAAAAATAAATGTCATCTCAGAGTCATGGGGGTCATAATAGTGACTCCTCTTCTTCATAGAGATTCCCCATGTCCAGTCTCCTTATATTACAAGTGTGGTTGTTTTCACAGCAAAATATTGACCTATCAATGTCTGATACAACCACTACTCTTATATAATCCACAAGAGGTGATTAGTCCCTTTTCACAAATATCAAGGGGAACACTGATCATTTTTCCAACAATCTCCCCCTCAACATTACCCAATTTTATTTGAACTTGTGACCAAGCTCTGATACCACTTGTTACAAGTGTGGTTTCTATTGTACCAAAAGATCAACCTATCAATGCTTAATACAACCACTAGTCTTATAGAACCCATAGGAGGTGGTTAGTCCCTTGCAAAAAATCCTGAGGGGAGCACTGACTATTTTTCCAACACCTTGTTCCTTATACTTTCTTCTTCAGAGGTTGTGGTGTTTACTTTTTTTCTTCGGGATTTGAACTTTGTCATTTCTTCAAAATATTTACATGTGGTTCTTGTGTGTTGTCTATGGATAGAACCATCATTTTTAATCCTTGAGGGGCCACAATCTTATTCTCCAATAAAATGGAATTTTCCTTGGTTTGTGCACTTCCTTATTGAGGAACAATACTGAATTTAAGAATTTTTTTCTATTGGAACCTTTTGGGGGTGCTTAAAATGGGTGATAATCATCATAATGGTTTCTAAAAATTGTATAATCACCCAGGTTACCAATTTTAGTCATGGTGTCTCAAATCTCCTATTGATAAATGTAGAAAGAAAAATATTCTATGCTAACCAATTATCTTCTATGATGAGGTTCTTGAAACCCTAAGGGACTTTTCTATTTGAGTTTGTCTCTACCATATTTAGGTTCAAATTAAACCAAATAGGAGGGCCTTGATTAGATAGCATGGAAAAATCTACCAATGTCCCTATCCTCAATTGGGTTGGATTATGATGCTTCTCCTAGTAGGGTCTAGACTCATGTGAAAATGAAATTTTGAAAGGGTCTTGACTTGTGTGAAAATCAAATTATGAAAGAAGCCACTAGAACACCCATTAGGATCATAGAATTATAAATTACAAATAATGTGTAAAGAAAAGTTTTCCAATTTTATAGTGAGTACAAGCTTGACCTTCCTCTTTTGAATTGAAATTTTACCACAAATTTGTGTTCTTGCAAAGATATTCTTATTCTTCATTCTTAACCCATAAAAAATATTCATTATTAACAACTTCTAAGAAACCTATAGGGCCAAGACTTGGTCCAAAACACACATGGGTAACAAAAAAGATTCACACAAAAATTCATGCACCTATACATAACAAAAATTGCTAATTAAGACATGCTGTAACAGACAGGAAATGAGTTGAAACTGACAAAAATAGAAGATAGAAGATAAAAATGATCTATGGTAGAAATCAGAGCAAAGAGTGGTAGGGACATGATGCCAATGGTAATGTGTTCCTATGACATGATGACAATGGTGATGTGTTCCCAATGTTTTTGACTAGATTTTTTATAGATTGTCTTACTGTTCCTAATCTACCCAGGATCTGACATCTCTGTAACATGTTCCTGCACACAAAAAAATAGGTAAAAAGATTAGCTAAAGGGGTTTTCCTTGGTCAAATCCCTATTTAGGAATCAACCTTATAAATTAAATGAAATTTCATAAAATACTATAAATAGAAAATTAATAAATAATAGATTTACCTTGCATAAACCCTCATGAACGGATGTAGAAATTTACCATATCCATGAAGATTCTTGAATGTTCTTGAGATCCAAAGAGTTGACCCTAGAAGGAGATGTAGAATCAAGGATTCCTTCACAAATATAAATATTATATCTATGAATGCCACTCCTAGATCTTGAATGTATATATGCTTGATAACACTTACAAAGAAGGAGAGAGAAGAAGGATGGAAGGATGGATCTTCTTGCTTGATTGATAATTCCTCTACTTGGCCATAATGGGAGATAAAATTGCATCAATTGGATAAGATTTTTTTTTCTTGGATGATCTTGAAGAATTGGAGAATTGGAAAGATTTTCCTTGGGTTCTTTCCTTAAAATCTTGAATCCAATTACTCTTTCTTACTTGAAAACTTGATAGCCTAATTGCCAAAATGCTTGTGTATGATTATGGATCTAATCTTGCACTTGATAATGGATCATAGATGTCAAAATGAGGAGAAATGAGTGGTTTTAATACTAGCTCCATTATTTTAGGATTCAAATTTTATCCAAGTTGACCATAGAAGGAAATCTCTAGAAACAACCCCTACATTAGGCCTTGAGCTAAATTTGGACCCCAAAATCTAGGGTTATGTCACCATTGGCGACATGTCCCTAGGGGAATGGGATAGAATTCAAATTGAAGCTAAAGGAGAGTGGAAAAGAGTGGAAAATGGAGAATTAGATTTCTAGTATCAATCATAATTGAAATTCAAACCTTGAAATCACCAAAACCGATCTAATAGGTCCTAATAAAGAATCCAATCATGGGTGATAACATTTTAGGATAGTACATCTAGACCTAACTTTAGTAGGAGTATGAGAAAATATCATACTCATGGTAAAGTAGATCAATGCATAATTAAAATATTATCAAGCTCAAGGAGACAAAGAAACATCAAGCCCCCAAGTGACTTAAGTCTTCATCAAATCCAAAACTAAGACAAAAGAGGCATCACTTAGAAATACACACACACACACATATGTATATATATATATATATACATACATATACATATATATATTTATATACTTATAATAGTAATATGTAAATATTTTAAATATATATATATATATATATATATATATATATATATATATATATATATATATATATATATAACAAAATATTTAGTAGACCTTTCTGTATATGTATATGTATATGTATATGTATATGTATATGTATATGTATATGTATATGTATATGTATGTGTATATGTATGTGTATATGTATGTGTATGTGTATGTGTATGTGTATGTGTATGTGTATGTGTATGTATATATATATATATATATATATCTAAACACATATATATATATAATAAAAAAATTATTCAATAATAATTACTTTTTATACACATGCCTTTATTTATTAAAAACAAAAAATTTGTTTTATAATAAAAAAATGAATTTTTTAATTCCTTTTTCTTAAATACAACAAAATTTTTGCGGGGAAAGGAATCAGGAGGGCCGAAGCCCTACCCGATCCTCCCCCTTCTACCTTCGGGTAGTGCACAAGAACCCCCACTATGGTTACACAGTGGGATGGGTTTTGGCCACGACTGACTTGCCGCCACTGTATACCCATAGTGGTGGGTACCAGGATTGGCAACATCGCACCCCCCTTCCTCCCTCTCATGTGCTCAGTGCCACTGCCAAACGGGTGGCGATGACCATGTAATCCTCCACCACTTGCGGTGGCAACTATCATCACCGCCGCCACTACATTTCGACTCGACCCCTCCTCCTCTTGCAAGCCCTAATTGACATAGGAGTTAGCATGAGAATTTAAAAAAAAAAAGAAATTAAATTTTTAAAAATACACAGCTAAAAAGTATTAAATTAAATTAAAAGAAATAAAATAACATAACCCTTATTTTATTTTTAGAGAACAATGGGTTATTTATAGGATCTAATAATTTTTAAGATAAGATTTAGTTGATTTGTTTAAAATTTTAGATTCCAAATGTTTATAGGATTCATCCTATAGTTGAAAACTTTGAATTGAGGGGATTAGAAGTATCTAGAAGATATAAGATTTTATCTTAATATTAGATTGATTGTAATGCTTAATTAATGCTTCCATAGTTATCTTAGTTGACTAGGTAAGATGACAATTTCTTAGAAGATATAAATTAGATTTGTTTTGATATTTGATTTTATTTAAATTTTATCAATTAGTTTTAATTGTTGACTTTATGGCTATGAAGATTCTAGAAGTTTAATTAATTGATTTTGTTATTTATAAATGGTAAGTTAATAGTAATGTAGTTAAATTAAATACTTGATTAGGTTAGTATGTTAATAAGGCTAGAGTTATTTTAATTCTCTTGGCCTAGGGGATAAATTGACTTTAATGAATTTTGATAAATTGAATTTCTTTTGATTGGGATTATTTATTATTAAAATTTAGATTTAGTCATCTAACTATTTAGTAAAATATACTAGCAATTAATGTTTTAAATTTAGGGCATTGATTAAAGGATCCTTTGAGTAAGAGAATTAGTGCATTAGTGATATTTGTTTATAGTTATGGGTATTAACTATTAATTCAAAGTTGGTATTAATGAAATTATTAGTTTTATAGTTTAATCAACTTAATAGAATAATAAAGAATTAATATTTCAGTTTAGGGTAGATTTAAGTTGATTTTTATTTATTTATTATAGTCAACTCATCCCTTATAAATTGAATTGCATAGCAATTACATTGAGAGATCCATGTTCAATTAAGTGGATACATTAGTCATGGTTTGATTATGCTATCAACTAGTAACCATGAATAAACATTCAAATTAACGAAGAAAACTCCTTTAATCTTGTTGACACTAGTTAGCTAGTTAAACTCAAAGCTAGTCAACAATATTAGTTGACATTAGGCTTTTGAACCCGTTTGAAGTTTGTGGTCAAACCTAGTCAACTAGGTCCTAGTTTCACCTGACCTAATACTAAACTTGTTTCAGTTTGTATGAACCTCGGTTAAAGTTTGTGTCTTGTGTTTGTTCAAACTATAGTTAAACATTAGGTTTTAGAAAAAAATTTGTGGTTGTGTTTTGCTCAACTTTTGGGCATGACAATAATTCCAAGCCTAGGACAAGGACATGGAACATCCTTAGGATTTCTAAGCTTGAAAATATTTTGGATTTTGTAATTCAGATATGATCAAAAGAGGTTATCTTTGTGGGTTTGGGTGGGTTAAGGTACAGAGGCCAAAATAAAACAAGGTCAATAGACTCTCAAGGCATTGAAGGATGATAGAGGCTATGGTTAACTATCATGAATTGTCCATTGTGAGTAAAGTTAGGATGACAACAAAGGTAAAATTTAAATTTTTACCACCAAATTTAAATTTAAATTGAGAAATGAAATAGATTTGTGGGTAGGATAAAGGAAGCCATTTCAAATTTGGATCATAACATTATATTTACCATATAAATCATGTTTCAATTATCTATTAAAGAGGTTCTCTTTAGTTATCACATTATCCATGCAAGTAGGGTCAATAAGGACACCACGAGAATAGAGATTATTAGCCTTTGAAACAATGTAAAGGAGACCATTAGGTGCCATAATTATTTAACTTGGATCAAATATAATGAAAAGATAAGGTTTGTATTTAGGTTTGGTTTGATCAATGAGGTTGACAACATTATTGTCTTTAGTACACTTATCATCATAATCAAGAACAAGGGTGGAAGAAGAAAAGAACTGGGTAGACTATAAATGGTTAGTTGAATGAGATGTCAAAGATTGGGTAGAAAAATCAATCACTTTTTCTTTAATTACTTGTTTAAAATGCATTAGATCAATTAAATAAATATTAGGACTAATATTTTTTTGAAATTTTTGAATGAAGGAATTAGCAAGCTTTTGAAAATAGTTAATAGATTAAGAAGGAAAATAACAATACCATTGCAAGGCTTTATCTCAAAAGGTTCTAGTAAATAGTTTAGCCATGGACCTATGGTCATGAGAAAAATAACTACACGATGTTTGAAAGGTTTTGACATGGGAAAAAAGATCACCTTTACCATTATAAGTCTTAAGATGAGGAATCTCCATGTATTGTAGAATAAAAACATGGATAATATCCAAGGCCGAAGGACTAGAAATGTCAAAAGTTTGAATGTTGGACTTGGATTGAGTCATTGAAGCAATTTGTTGTGGCAAAGAAGACATGGTTTGAGACAAGCTACTAATAGTGGAATTAGTAGAAAGAGTGGTAGGAGGATATATGTGTGAAATATTTGGATCATTGTGGGAAATGGAAGAAACAATAGAATATGGAAAGGGCACACTATTGTAGGTGGACATTGATGAAGGTAAAGAAACACATGGCATAATTGAAGTAATAGTGGAAAAAATAGTATTAGGAATGATAGCATGTGTAGGATTGGGGTTTTGAATGGAAGTTGTTATGATAGGTGGATAATAAGTGGAAAAATTAAGAATGGAGGTAGAAATAGGAATGGAGGTATCAACACTAGTGATAGGTGGAATGAAACCTAAATCTTGAGCACTGTCTCTAATAGGATTGACATCGTTATAAATGAGATGAGAAATATAAAAAAATATATTAACACCATATTAATCATTATGAAATAACTTTATCAACCCTTCCAAAATGGAAATGACCTTAGGATTAGAGTTCTCTTGTCCTAGCCATTACTCAAACTTTTCAAAGTCGTTGAAAAGTTTTTAAGGTTGCATAGAGGGGAATCTTAAGGCATTGTATTCATCATGAGAATAATGAGAATACTTATTCTCCAAGATAGGATTAACATCATTAGGATTCATTTTGGTCTCATTAATATTCCTAGGAAAAATAAGAGGCTCGAGATCAAAGGAACCCATAACTATATGAATTCTCCTAACCAAAATGCTATAAGTAGGACTCAAAGTAATAACACTCATGCATAAGGGAATGGAAGAAAGATAGATATAATGCAATTACAATAGTTTAAAGAGATATGAAATTAAAATTAACCAAAATAGAAACTTTTTTAATCAAAAGCACGTAACTATCAAATTTAAAGATGTAATATAAAGAATGCAAAGTAGATCTAGATCTAACTACCAAAATGAGAAGAGTGTAATGCATAAAATATATATTTAAATACCAAATCAAATTTAAAATGTTATAATTCATGTTCATCAAAGACGTGCATAGGAAAATGGAAGTACGGTGATTCTATGTGTGGATAGATCACTTCCCTTTTCATGAATTGCACATCTAGGAAGGAAGATGCCCCCAATAGGCTCAAGAGGTGACTCAAGCGATAAATGGGGACAATGATTCCTCATCTAAAATATGTAATTGATGAAATGAGAATGATAAATTATACCAATGTATATGATTAACTAGGAAATTCATTAAAACAATGATAAAAATAGGCTGTAACAAATAGATAGTGAGCTAAAACTAACAAAAATAGAAGCTAGAAGATAAAACTAACATGTGGTGAAAATATAAGCTCAAAATAGTAGGGACATGATGAAAATGGTGACATGTTCTTGGTACATGACATAAATGGTGATGTGTTTCCAATGTTTTCAACTAATTTTTTCATAGATCATCTAATTGTTCCCGACCTAGCCAGATTTAATCGAATAGCTCTGTAACTTGTTCTTGCACATACAAAAATAGGGAAAAAGTTTGGCTAAAGGGTTTTTCCTTGGTCAAACCCTTTTTTAGGAGTCAAAATTATAAATGAAATGTAATTTAATAAAGGACTATAAATAGAAAGGTAAATAATAGATTCACCTTGCATAAACCCTCATGAATGGATATAGAAAATGCTCATATCCATGAAGATGCTTGAATGTGATTGAGATACAAAGAGTTGACCTTGGAAGGAGATGTAGAATAAAGGATACCCTCACAAATTCATAGATATATAAATTTCTTTCATAGATCTTGAATGTAGATATGCTCGATAATACTTTCAAAGAAGGGGAAAGAAGAAGAATGGATCATCTTGCTTGATTGAGAATTCCTCTGCTTGGCTATCATGGGAGAGAAACTTGCATCAATTGGAGAGTATTTATTTGTTATTGGATGATCTTGAATAATTGGAGACTTGGAAATATTGACCTTGGGTCCTTGCTGTCAAATTTTGAATCCTATTGCTCTTACTTGCTTAAAAACTTGATAGTTTGATTGTAAAAATGCTTGCATATAAATGTGGGTCTAAGATTGCACTTGATAATAGATCATGGATGTAAAAATGAGGAGTGATAAGTGGTTTTTATACTAACTTCATTAGTTTAGGATTAAAATTTGATCTAATGTAACCACAAAAATAAATCCCCAAAGAAAACCCCTACATCAAACCCTGGGATAAATTTGGGCCCCAAACAGGGACACATCACCATTGGAAAAATTTCCCTAGGGGAATAGGATAAAATTAAAAATGGAGCTTTGGGAGAGTGAAAAAGAGCAGGAAATGGAGAATCAACTTTCCAAGATCAAGCATAACATACATTCAGACCTCTAAATCATCAAAATGAGTCTAATAGATCCTAATAAAGCATACAATCATGGATGATGACTTTTTAGGATAATACACTTTGGAAGAAATTTGGATTTTGATACAAAATAAGATGAATCAAGAGAGAAGGGTAAAAAAATTTAGTTGTTTTACCATACCCTTCAAGATGCAAAATAGTCCCTTTGGAAATGTTCTCTATGAAGTCATACCAGAAAGTATTGTTTCCCCATTTCAAGTTGAATGTGAATCTCATGTGATAAGGATGAATGTCCAAGTATTTATCTTTACCAAAAATTAAAGATAACATGGATAGGATTTCCTATAAATATTTCCTAAATAATTTGATAGAAATAGGAAACTTAGGCCTGGACATGTCTTACTTATCACAATTTAGCTTAGTGTTATAGAATTTGAGTGCCTCTTTCCTCTTGGACCAAATATTTTTGAATGTTTTATGGTTGGATTTGGGGACACTAGGGTCATAGGGTATACATAGAATTTCATGTTGGCAAGTGGTTAACATTGGATTGTAGGTATATTTTCATTTATGGAAACACTTATCCCCTTGATCACTGCAAGACACAAGGACAGAGTTTTGATAGACAGTGAAGTGAAATATGCCTAAGTCTACACTCAGTCACAGGAAGAAAGGTAAAGTATTTTGGATTGCAAATATTCTATAGATGAATTAAGGAATGAAAATTTATAGGATGATTTAATGATCTATGGTAGATCTCTATGTGTGAGTGCACATATTTTGGATGCATGGTTTCAGAGATACAACTCTCTGAGTATAGTCACAAGTAGATAATAGACCATCAACGCTTGCAAAGTTACATAGGTATCGGCTGACCTATGTTATGTTATGTATTGATCATGTATGTATGGATGACATAATGCTATTGTAATATATGTAAGGTCATGTGTTATTATGTGGCCAACCTTACATTATGTTTTGTAAATGCCTATTAGAGGCTGACCTAGTTACTATACTCTTCATCAAGTATAAGTATATGATGTAATGTGTGATTGTGTGGGATGAATGGATATGGATAATTCATGGATGTGAGTTTGAGTAGAGAAAAATAGTATGCAAGGTGATTGAGAAAAGGTTGAATAGATTTGTAGTAAGATTTATCAGATATATATGTAGTCTCTTTGTATATCAGGAAATTAAGTCCACTATTTTGTAAGTGCCTTAAGCACACATTTTGTATACCCCTAATATGGTTCATCAATCCTTTAACCAGGACCTACTCTATGTAATAATCAACTCCTAACATGGTCACTATACTTTAGTGTAGATAATTATGGGTACCATCCCCATTAGGGTTTTTCCCTTTATAGGGCTTCCTCAAGAACAAAATAATGGTGACATGAGTTATCTTGTGTATGTTTACTGAGTATGGATATTTGATCTAAGTTTTATATTTGTTAAGAGGTTAAAGAAATCATATAAGTATTGTAATACTAATTCACCCCCCTCTTAATATTACCAAATTCAAACAATTGGTATTAGAGAAACATGCCCTTGAAAGGAAAGCTTAACAACTTAAGGGAGATCCAGATGGGCTATAACACTTTAAAGAAGAATTGTGACATTGCATTGGATGACCTTGATGAAGCTATTGCAGAAAATAAAGATCTGAAGTACAAATTGAAAAAGGTAGAATATTTTGTTAGAACACTAAAAGAATAGTTAAGACATGCAAGAAAGAAAAGATAATAACTACTCAAGGAGAAATCGGAATCAGAACAAATTAAAAAAATCAAAAGGAAGAATGAAGAACTCAAGGACGAATATGAAATTTCAAAATTAGAACTGATGATGGAATTTGATGAAGTAAAACATGAAAACAAGAATATTAAGGATAATTGACATTTAGTAAAAACAAAGGCAACGATATTGAAACTACAGCTAGAAGAAATGAATAAAAAGTATCATAAGGTTGAAAAATACAATATCTTGGTGATAGTAGAACTTGAAGAAACCAAGGAATGCATCAAAAATATCCATAAGAACAATTTGAAGATTGAAAAATAGATGGAAATGTGGAAGCCAGTTTGAGACTTGAGTGGAGTTTAATTTTTTGAAGACATATCTCCTAAGAAAGTTCATGCGGTCATCAATGTTCATTCACCAAAGAAAGATGAAGCTAAAGAATCCAAGAAAGAGTAGAGAAAATCCTCAGAATTCAAATGCCAAGAGTGTAATCAAGAAGATCACTTGAAGGAAAATTGTGATGGTACAAGTAGTAATAAACCATTTTCTAGTTATTTCTTTAATTTCTTCAAATATGGTCATAAAGGAAAGGAATGTAGAAGGTTTGATATGATATGTAGAAAACCTAGTTATTCCAATTTAAAGAAGAATGTTGAGAAAAAAAGTGAAAGTAGCAAGAAGGACGAAACAATGAAAGAAAGTGATAAACATGATAGTCAACCTAATGTGAGCAAACCTGAGAATAGTAAGCAACATGAAAGGAAACCTAATGATATACCTAAGAATATTATGTGTTATAAATGTAGTAACTTTGGGAAAAGTGCTAAGTATTACAAGTTGCGGATTGATTATAGTCAAATCAGACCCATGAGAAAGGTTACATGCTTCAAGTATAATAATGATGGACACATTGCAAAGTATTGTAGGTTTAATGGACTAGTAAAAAGGACACCCACAACATTAGCAAAGGAACTCATTAAATATGAAAGGACACTTGTAGAGATGAAGCAAGAATACAAAGAAAAATGGGTTAAAAGAAGCGAATTCAAGGATAAAAGTGATGAGATATTAAATAAAGGAGCTGAAAGAATTCATGAAGGCCTAGTAGACCCTACTAGATATTTGCATGGCTTGAAGATATCTTCATCAGCATGAAGGTCCTTGCAAGCCTTAGGGGGAGCATTACAAAAATGACACTAGAATCTAATTTTTTCCCTAGACCAGTGAATGGAGCTATGCGAACTTGGATATAGTTGTGATTGGAAATTTTATGACCACAGTGGCCATTGTGTGGATATAGGATGTTGGATCTATGATCGTAGAAGTTTTGCAGATTTCCTAGACTGAAACTTTATGTGTTTTCTACGTTTATGTGCACTAAGAAGTATAAGATGTTATACTTGAGTGTATTTGTTACCATTGTGATTAGAGAATAGTTGAAGGGAAGAGCTATGGAGAAATAATTATAGAGTTTGTGAAGCATTTGAAGAGTGTAGAGATATATCTTGGTAGATTTTGAAGCCTAAACCTTACATTTCGATGAGTTGTGATCAAGGTATTCATGAAATCCTAAATTTAATCTTGCACAATTGATGCACCTAAAGTATTTGATATCAAAGATAGGGAATGTGATGCCCAAAAGTTGGGACAAAACACAACCAACAAATTTTTTTAAAAGTGATAAAGTTGACTAAGAGAACATGGATGTCTATTGTTTACGTTATTCTATAAGAAGGTCACTCAAAATACTAATGTATAAGTTAAGACCAACTGCTCATGGAGCTTAATCGGTTTGATATGAAATATAGAATATATAAGATTTGATCCATCCAACTTATTATTAAATTAGAAAGAAACATCTATAAGTCTTTATCATTAATTATATTTATTTATTATTTAAATATAATATTAATTAATAATTATAAAATATTAACAAATTAATAAATGAAAATTACAAAGCAACTTAACTTCTTTTTAAATTAATAATAATAACCCTTATATGCAAAAATAACAAAAAATAACACCTTAACTAACAAACTTGTTAAACTACTAAACTAACTACTTTCTAAAATACCTTAACAAAAAACTAAAACATTCTATCAAACTAACTAAATTTATCCATCTTCTATATCTACTAGCTAAACTATCTATCCTACTAAACAACCTATCAAAAACAATCTCCTAAAATATCCTAAAACTAACAACTACCCTAACCTCCTTAATAACTACCATCTCTTCCTTCTATACTCCCTCACCCACGTGCCATGAGAAGTTTGAATTTCATAAAGCAAGGGGGGCGCAAAACAAGGAAGTGATGATGTGTATTTTGGAAGAAGGTTTAAACAATGCCAAGACTTTGACAGCCCACCTACCCTTTGCAAGATACATAACAAAGAAACTTTTAAACAAGTTTTACTCCTCCAAAAGCTGCGTGAGTCCTTGAAGACAAAGCTTTAAAAAGCTAACCAATAAGCTTGCTGAGGTGTCACCTAGTACAACATCCCATCCATGAAAAGGTTTGGGATTAAAGACTAAGTCTTAGCCTTCATCCACCTGCGCCTAGGGGAAAGGCTTTCAAAAAGGTGAGCTTAAGATATTTTGAATGTTTTATTTATATTTTATTGCTTGGCAAAAAGGTGGCAAGTTTTAATATTAAAATATGACTGTGGTTGAAATTTTGTATGGGAATTCTTTCCCATACAAAATCCAGAGAGCTATTTACTCTCTAAATTATTGCAATAAGATCACTAAGTTGATTGAATCTATATTGATATGTTATCAACACTTATTTGAATGAACTAAGAAGATTGTAGATGATTCAATTGACTAGATCAATGCTATAAACTTTGAATTTATGCTTTGAAACCACTCCTTAGATTTATGAAAATGTCTAGTAACAACTATGAAAACTATGAGCATTCTAGTCTTTTAGAAGAGACCTTATTTGATTATCATATAAACTATGACATCAAAGATAGGGAACAATATGAATTTGAGAAACACCCATATAAGTCTATGGAGGATGACCCAGAAGGAGTATTTTCTCATATGATGCTTGGTGTGTTACATGTAGAAGACATAAGGGACTATATTCACTATAAATATGAAGAGATTATTTCATTAGAGATTCTAAATAAGTTGAAATACATATTTGATGAGGATGAATAGTTGAAACAAGAGTACATGGTTTTGGATGAACTAGGTGTGATTAAGTTTGCAGAGCACCATGAGTTTGAAGAAGTTGAATGGATGAAAATTATACTAAGTAGATTCCATGACCAGTTCTTTTGGAATGGAGGTGATCCTTTCATGATCACTAAGGAACTAATTCATGGTGTTATAGGATTTCCAAATGAGGGAAAATTGCTAGTAATCATGAAGAACACCAAAAATAAGGTTGAATCCCTAATAGGATGACATAAATGTCAAAGAAATAACTCAAAAGGAAGTGAGATTCATTGCTATTATTCTAGGTTACAAAATTTAGTATAGATGAAGGAAAAATTTTGTGTCTAGTGGATTAATTTATATGGCCTATTAAATGGTCAAGGAGAATGAAATATATAATCTCTGTGAGATACTAAGGCAACAAATAATGGATAACATCAGCGCAGTCAAGAAAAAAATACTTCATCACCATTTAGGTTTGGATCTTTGATATTGTACATTTACTTCCACATTACACAAGTTTCCAAGCTTGTACATCTGGAGGGATGGAGTGACAAAAAAGCAGTTACTCAGTGACACCTTACAAGACATGATGAAAAGTATATTTTCACCAACCTATTAGGTATCTTCAAGGGTTTTCATAGAGACATGCATGAAAGAGAAAGGATTCCTAGAGCATTAAGAAAAACACAAAGACACCATATGTTTCATGGTGAAACATATTATGCATGCTTTGAGGAAGTGGAGCCTAAAACAATATAGAGTACTCCTATGGGATATGAGTTAGATGAAGACCTTCTACCACTACATGTAAACCATGTACTTGCAACCCCCAAGGACCCCAAGGCATAAAGATGGGGAACTTACATAGAGAAATCAATCGCAATGGATGAGGAATTAAACAAAAATAAGAGAGCTAAGAAAGCTGAGAAAATAGTTGACAAACTTGCTTGGGAGAAAGATATATCCAAAGAAGAAATGAAAGATATAAGGAAGAGATCTGAGGAAATAAAGGTAGCAGCTAGCACACATAAGCCTACATGATGTAACACAATTTTATTCAAAAACCAATATCATAGAAAATACATGAAAACAAAGATAATTTAAGAATCCATAATCATTCATTATTCCTCCAACTATCCTCTCTATCTTACAATAACATGAAAACACTAATTTAACCAAATTCAAAATTACCATTTTTGGCAAATTTCACAAAATCCATTTTTTGCCATTTTTGGTAATTTTGAAAACAACTCCTAAAAAAAAAAAATTTCCCCTAAAGCTGCCCTAAACTAAGATAAGAAGAATTGCCAATTAATCTTTGAAATTAGAAACATGATTTCTAAGTTATTAAAAAACATGACTTTCTAAAAACTCATAAAAAACATTAAAAGCCAATTTTGGAGGCCTAAACAAACTTTATGGCTCCCAAAAAAGTGTCAAAATGACTCCCTATTGAGATGAGCGCTATCGAAAATCCAAATAGAATCTCCTAAGGAATCTACCCATAAAATTGCAGCCAAAACAGACATTTGAGTCAAAAGTTATGACTATCAGAAGTTCCTTCATCACTACAAATGAGGCTGAGAAGGCACAACCTACCATAACACATGTTCATGTGTTCACTATTGAAGAATCTTCTCCTACACTGGCTAAGAAGAAGAAGAAGAAGAAGAAGAAGAAGAAAGTAATGATTTGAAGACTCTTCAACAAATAGATAAGGAAATAAAGGAGTGTATTGAGGAAGGGAAGGATATGTATTTAGGTAAAGTATTTTGGATTGCAAATATCCTATAGGATGAATTAAGGAATGCAAATTTATAGGATGATTTAATGGTCTATGGTAGATCTCTATGTGTGAGTGCACATATTTTGGATGCATGGTTTCAGAGATAAAACTCTCTTAGTACAGTCACAGGTAGAGAGCACAACATTAGGGCTTGCAAAGGTGCATAGGTATTGGCCAACCTATATGATGTTATGTATTGATTATGTATGTATAGTAGATATAGTGCCAATGTAATATATGTAAGGTCACATGTTATTATGTGGCCAACCTCGTATTATGTTTTTTAAATGCCTATTAGAGGCTGATCTAGTTACTATACTCTTAATCAGGTATAAGTATATGATTTAATATGTGATTGTGTGGGATGAATGGATATTGATAAATTATGGATGCAAGTTTGAGTAAAGAAGAATAGTTTGCAAGATGATTGAGGGCTGATTGCATAGATTTGTAGTAATATTTCTTAGATATTGAATAGGGTGAAATAGTATCCACCCTAAAATGTATGGGGGAAATATGAGATCTAATTCTAAATCCAAATTCCCAAAGGAGAGATCCAAATTGATCAACCGAAAGGTTAATGCACAATTGAATCAATCTATGGAGAATATGAAAGAGGAAGAAAACCTTATATTTCCCTATGGATAATATGTGCTTAAAATATGAAATAATTAAAAGACAAATACCAACCTCAAAATAGGATAGATCTGGAAAATGTTGATGTCTGTGTACACTTTCGGGCAATGCTGCAACCTGTTTCAGACTAGAAATGCCGAGATGAAGAAAACCCAAAAAAAATTTATCTTTCTAATAATAGGTAGTCTTTGACCCTGATAAAAGGTCAAAGGCTACATTAATATTTTGAAAGTTGACTCTGACTTTGTTCGTGTTGGTGTTCAAAATGGACGCTTATGCTCTTAGGCTACCAATATACCCTCAGGTTGATTTTAGGATTGGTTAGTTCCAAAATGTATAAAGATCTTATGGTAACTGGACCAACTATAGGGACAAGACTGCCCTCTTCACTTTTGGCTCTGCAAAACCAAGGTGGGTGCACCTAACCCAGTGAAAACTATACTTCACACACCAAAGACTGGGTCCAAACAACAAATTGAATAGTAAGAAAGTGCTAAATGCTAACCTCACATTCATTGACTCTCCATTACTATAGGGTGTTACTACTATCAACCAAATACAATTAAAACTTGAAAAGGTGTTGATATATGAAGATGGAAAGAAGTAAACAAGAGCCAATCAAGCATTGAACTCAACTGAATATACTAATCCCTGATCAGTGCCATTATCCATCGGGCAAATCTCAAATACAGACATTGAACATAAACCAACTACTGTCTAAGACTCAACCATAAACACAAACATTCCAGCCCATCCACTACTTATAACATCCTTCTGCAGAAAAATCAAAGTGAATCTATGTCCTATCCAAAGTATATTTCACTTGATCCTAGATCAAGAACTGAAGGCTAGAACATATACAAAGGTAATCCTATGCAATAGATTAGAAAATATAGAATTCAAAAGATTGACACCAAGGAGAGACTTGAAAGCTTGAAATAATTGTATTAAGTATAATGAATCATGTACATGTTCAAAGCAGAGAAGATAGAAAACCACTTCAATAACCTGTAAAAGACTACAAGGAAATTCTATTCAATCTAATACAATATGATACCGCCTGCTACAACTCCCTGGAACTAATCAAGATCAGAACCCCTTCAAAATAAAACATCTTACTTCTTATACCCCTAGTCTCCTTGGAATCCTCAAAAAGGATGCATCAAGCTTCGAGTGACTAGGGTTAGGGTTTCAACAACTCAACCAACCAAAAACTACATCAAAATTTATTGCAGGGGAAAAAACATAAGCAACCCGGAGAAAATGAATCTCAAACAGATCCACAATCATGAAAATCTGCGAGAAAAGTACAAAACAACAAGGAATTGCCATGAAAACCAGTCTATTCAATCACCCTGCAATACACCTCGAGCCATTCTATGTTCACTCCTTACACAGTACAGATCTCTGCAATCGATCATGGCACACCCTAGACCACACTGCAACACCAAGCACCACCAAACCAATCAAAATCAGCAGTTAAAACCATAAATTCTGGTACTTCCTGTCGCTTGAAACCCTCTGCAAATTTGAATTTGAACTTCAACGGTCATTTTATGGCTTCTGCGGCAAATCGGCGATCAAAATTTAAACCTCGATCAACTTTAAGTCATGGCCATTAGATCTTCATTTTTCCTAGGCCTTATGACCTTAACTCATCGGATAGCCCAGGGTTAACACAAGTGAACATGCAACAAGGTATTTCCTGTTCGTGCAATGAAAACACTAACCCAACTTTAACCCCACGAACAAGTGAACGAAGGAAACCTATTAACCCCGGTCCTTTATTTAGCGAACTGGCAACAAAATGTTTTCGCTAGTTTGTAGAACATTTTAAATCGCCGCTAAAATATTTAGCGATCACGTGACCTTCCTTCGCTGAATCGCCAATCATTTTGGAACACGACCATTTTATTACATGAATGAACGAACCCATTGAACTTTGTCAGCACTGCTAACCTCATTTATCCAGACCGCTAAACCTTTTGACCCCACCTGGGCCCTCATTATGCCACTTGTCATCATGTCATTCGTTGCTACCGCTTGATCATCACTGACATAGGACCCACCCGCTTTAAGCCTTCAAAAATGGATAGTGGGCGTAAGATCTCATGGCTCTGAAAAAACTCATGAGAACTTACGCTAACTGTAGATTATGTCCTCATCACAGATCTCTCTGACAATGACCCCAACCTGCCACATCATCCATGTCGACCAATAAAATTTGAACAATCCTGCACCACCTAGAAAATGGCCCCACTGAGAACATTAAGTCGCCTAGAAGATCGAATGGCTAGCGCAAGATCTGAAAGGCTTGGAAGATTCCATGAGATCAAGCACCCGTCGTTGATCTTGAATCTTCTGATTTAGATACTGGGCCCACCTAACAACACATCCAACCCACACAATGTGGACCAATCATAGTACAACAAATCAGCATATCTGGCAGATGGACCTGCCAAAAGAGAAGGTTACGTCACACAAAAGAATCAATGGTTGTCTCAAGATCTCATACATCTGACACATCTCATAAGAATTTACGTCCGTCGTTGATTCACTACAAGTGTCAGGACCCTCTGACAAGCCAGCAACCTAGGACCCACTAACAATTACCAACATGTCAAAACATGGACCAATAAGATGTCACCATTTGTGCATGTGTCAACGGACCCACCTGTTTGAGAAGCTCTGTCATAAAGGAGAATCAACAGACATCTTAAGTTTGCAAGCCTCTGACACATCTCATAAGAAGATACACCCACCGTCGAATGGAGATGGTGTCAGAGAGCTGGGCCCAGGAAAATACAAAGCCGAAACATTAGGAAGTATTAAAATAGTCAGACTTAAGAAAAATTAAAATACACTGGGCGCTAGGGACCTAAGAAAGATTAAAGCACAGGGACATAGGAAAAATTAAAGGGGGCCCCGCCGACACATGAAAAACCTAACCGTGAAAATGGTAAAGTGGTCTCTAATTAGCACATGCAGATTTGGAACTTTAGTGGCTGGTAAAGGTAACTTTAAATTAGAACAGGGCCAAGGTAGACAAAGGGTTTTTCATGAAACAGCTATATTTTTAAAAATTTGAACCAGGGCTAAAGGTAGAGACCTAAAAATAACTGCAGAGACCAGGGGAAAAGGGCTAGACCCATGAAATTTTTTGCACGTGCTAACAGTAGCTCATACTCAGGGACGTGTATCTCCTACAGATACAACAAGCAAGCTAGAATCTCCTGGAAGAGCAGACCAACTCAAAACTTTGACACACAAAAGCAAAAACAAAGGACTATACAAGGGAAAACGTAAACTACTGCTCATGGAAAAGATACTTCAGGAGAAGTAAAACTTTAGGAATTGTCCATGAATAGGCAATTCCAAAGTACCACCAATTAAATCTTTTAGAACATAAGAATCTGTCCCCCATTTGCTTTCAATAAGATAAGGGCCCAACCAAATTGGATCAAACTTTCCATGCTTCCCCTTATCTTCCAACCTTGCATTCCACATCAAGATGAGGTCATCAATTTCAAAACTTCTTTGGGTGGCCCTCCTATCAAACAAATTCTTACATTGTCTCAGTAATGCCTCATTTCTTTCATGTGCATCCCTCCTTACCTCTTCCAATTGGATCAGTTCATCCATTCTTACTCTCATTTCATCATTCAAGTCCTCATCATATGCTTGGATAAACCTGTACATCTGCAATAGATTGTTTTGAGGCAATCTAGCACCTATTCCATATACCAAATCAAATGGAGCACAACCTATGGCCCTCTTTACAGTTACCCTGTCAGCCCACAGTGCCCACCATAACTTTGAGTCACAGCCTTTCTTATTCCTGTCCAACACTCTCTTGAGAATCTTAATCAGACTTTTATTACTAGACTCAGCCTGGCCATTTCCTTGTGGATGATATGGAGAAGAAAATAAAATGTGTATCCCATACTACTGACAAAAATTACTAAATTCCTATGATCTAAAACACATTGCATTATCAGCCACAATTACCTCTGGGCAACCAAACCTGGTAAGGATGTTTTGCATCATAAAATCTATCACCATATTGCTAGTAGCCTTTCTAGTGGGGATAGCTTCAACCCACTTAGTAAAATAGTATGTTGCCACTAGTATGTAAGAATGTCCACCACTAGACTTATTTGGAATTTCCCCAATGAAGTCAATACCCCACTTCTGGAATGGAGCCTGAACTGCAACAAGTCTGAGTGGTAAATTCCCATTAAACTTCAACTTTCTAGCAAATCTCTGACATGCATCACATTTTCTTACAAACTGATGGGTATCCTTAAAAATTGTAGGCCACCAAAATCTAGACCTAAGGATCTTGTGGGCTGTGGTTTTTTCCATATAATGTCCTCCACATACACCTTGGTGCATTTCCTTTAACAGAGCCTCAGACCTCTCATGGTCTATGCATTTTAGCAATACTCCTTCATTGCTTCTCCACCACAACTTACCATGTATAATGGCATACCTTGCAAATTGCAACTTGACAGCTCTCCTTCTATTTTCATCCATCTCAGGGGGAAGGACCAATTTTTGCAAGTAGCCAATAACATCTTTGTACCAATCACAATAATCCATATCACAAATGTATGGCCTTTGTTCTTCTTCTAACACATTCACATGATTTGCAACTAAATTGCTTTGTGCCATTAACTTTGCAAGACCTAAGCCTCTTACCAATTTTTTAATTTGGATATCAATATTAAATTCTTGGATCCTATTGATCCATCTACATCTTTTTCCTGAAACTTCTTGTTGCACCAATATATCCTTAACTGCAGCACTAGGAACATTTCCTGAAACTTCTTGTTGCACCAATATATCCTTAACTGCAGCACTAGGAACATAAGCAACCACCTTAGCTCCTACAAGATAACATCTAAAAGCCTTGACTGCTTTGACTAAGGCATACGCTTTTTTCTCAGTAATATCATATTTCAATTCTGCTGCTTGTAAGGATTTACTAAAAAATGATATGGGTTGTTCATATCCATCTGAATTCTTTTGTAATAAAATTGCTGCAACTATATGATAAGAAGCAAAAGAAAATATCTGCATGGACTAACCATAATCAGGTGTCCTTAAAATTGGAGCATCCTTGATGGCCCTTTTGATACTTCTAAAAGATTCATCTACTTCTTCATTCCACTCAATCTTTGCCTCCTTTTTCAACATCCTAGAGATAGGGATACTGATTTCTGCAAAATTTGTAACAAATCTCCTTAGGAAATTTACCTGCCCAAAGAAAGACTGTATTCCTTTAACATTTCTAGGTGGTGAAAGTTTATCTATAGCCATAATCCTTTCAGGGTCAATTCTCACTCCATCCTTGGACACAATATGTCCTAAGAGCTTGCCTTCCACAACACCAAAAGAAAACTTCTTTGGATTCAAAGAGATCCCATACTCCAAGGCCGTAATAAAAAATTTCTCAAGATGTTCACAATATTGACTTTCCTTATCTGAATAGGCTGTGAGATCATCCTGATACACCACTATAAATTTGTTTATAAAGTCTGCAAAGGCTACATCCATAGCTCTCTGAAAAGTGGCTCCTACATTTGTCAGACCAAAAGGCATTCTAACATAAACATATGTTCCCCAAGGGGTAGTGAATGCAGTCTTAAATTATTCTGATTCCTTGACCATGACATGATTATATCCAGAGAAACCATCCATCATGGACATCAACTCTGATCCAGTAACCTTCTACAACATATTCTCCATATTAGGCAAACCATAATTGTCCTTCAAAGAATTGACATTCAAATTCCTAAAATCAACACATAACCTAATGTCACCATTCTTCTTCCTGACCGGAACCAAATTTGACACCCAAGTAGAATGTCTGATAGGCTTAATAATTCCAGCATCCATCATCTTTTTAAGTTCATCTTGCATTTTTGGTGCCAAAGTAGGGTTCACAGGCCTTAATTTTTGCCTAAAAGGTTTAGTGCCTTCCTTCAATGGTATTTCATGTTGGAATAAATCTTCCCTATAGGCTTTCAAATCATCATAAGACCATGCAAAGACATGTCTGAATCTTTTGAGAAGATCAATTAGATTATTCCTAGTTCTTTGAGATAAACATTTACCTATGTAAACATTTTTGGGCATTTGACTTGTTCCTAAATTTATTTCCTCCAAATCATTTATCTTATCAACAAATTTAGGAAAACAAGTCCTTTCTTTATCATCAAATACCCTCTCAAGAGCAACAAGTCCCCTTGGGATCCTATTTGATTTTAATTGCAAAACTTCCTTCCCAAGAACATTCTCTTTTCCATTTCTGATGTCAACAAAAGTGATGAAATCCATCTCCTGACCATCAAAATGAGATTCACATTGCAAAAACCTTAGTATATCCTAATCATTAGAAAATACCTACCAATTGTCAACATTGTCTGGGATAGAAGGCCAAGACTTGCACTCAATCCTGGATATCCCTGCAAAGGTAATATCCTCTAGCCTTAATGCTATGTTTGCTAGTAAGTCAGCCATCCTATTTTGGCTTCTATCCACCCAATCAATACCAAAGGCACTGAAACCTTCAATTTCATCCTAAACAGCATTTCTATATTGTTTCAGCCTTTGATTCTTTGATGCATACTTTGATCTAATCTAAGAAACTATTAACTTAGAGTCACCAATCACCCTAAGATGTTTGATCCCATGTTTTGATGCTTGTCTCAAACCAATCAGTAGAGCCTCATATTTAGTAACATTATTTGTGCAAGGGAACTAGAGAGTGAAAGAAAACTTAAAAGTCTTACCACTTGGGGATATCAATAGCACTCCTACTCCAGCACCTTCCTTTGAACTTGCTCCATCAAAATACAGGGTCCATAATACATTACCTTCTGCCATGTTACTCTTATCATCAGCTAGAAAGACAAGCTTGACCTTCTCTTGCATCTCTCTCTCCTGAACTTGGAAAGAACCAATGTCAGTGTCCACAAAACAATTCATATAGTCCTCTTCATCCTCCTCAATCATATGTGGAGTTCTAGCTTCCCTTGAGACTTTCACACTTTCTCCTTCAATGCTGAAAGTGGCAAAGGAAAAGTCACATTGAATACTTCCTCCCATGGAGGCACTCCATTTTCTAGATAACAACATTCCATATTGAGGGGGAATGTTGACTACAAGAACACTCATAGTTAATTGTTTGTCAGGAAATGCGGCTAATTTATAAGGCAAAGCCTTAATGGTACCAATAATTGGCACTTCTCTTGAGTCCATAGGTTGGCATCTTCCATGAGGTGTATCAACCTTTAGTCCCAGTGACTTCATGATCTCTATAGGCATGACAGTGTTTGATGCTCCAAAATCAATCATGCAATTCTTCAATAATTTTTCATTTATCATAAGGGACAAGAAAAAAGGATCAACTGTCCCTGATGCATTATTTACAATGTTTGCATACAAATACCTCTGAGGAATCTCAGAGACAATTTCTTCATTTTTACTGTCAGGTGTGTCATCTAAAGTAGCCACATGCTTGTCACCTCTGTTCATTTCTTGGACCTTTATGGAAGAGGCACCATTTACCCAATCCAAGGCCTTGACCTTGTGCTCTTCTATTCTCATCATTTCTAACAATGGAACCTTGACAGTTATTTGTGAAAGCAATTTAGTCATATCAATGGGAACATAAGAATGGTTGCCCATATCTTCCTTAATCTCAGAGATATCTTTATCCTCTTTTTGGACAATCAAGTCAGAGTTACTCTTTTGTGCAAATTCATCTTCCTTTTGAGGTATGGGGATAGCTACTTCTGATGTCTTTACTTCACCCTTAGGTATTGCAGTAGGCCCACTCTTCTTTTTTATTTTAACCTGACTGACAACACCAGCACCCTTTTCCTTTTCCTCATGTTGTTGTGTATTCCTTTCAAAATTCTTGATAAACATGCTACCTGGTTTACCACTTGTGCCTCCAACTGTCTACCTTCTCAAATTGTAATTACTCCTAGCTTGAGTGACCATGTCTACAGTGATTTGTGCAATTTCCTCATCAGAGGGTCTCCTTAAGGAAATATGTTCCTCACACTTCACTGTACCACATCCAACATCATCAAATTCTTCTTCCTAATAATCAGTAGAGTCAACC
This sequence comes from Chamaecyparis obtusa, assembly GCA_027943335.1. Classification (NCBI taxonomy): domain Eukaryota; kingdom Viridiplantae; phylum Streptophyta; class Pinopsida; order Cupressales; family Cupressaceae; genus Chamaecyparis; species Chamaecyparis obtusa. Next base: position 399,357 of record BSBK01003838.1, read on the forward strand.
TCATCCCATGCATGTGAAGAAGTCATTCCACAACCACTCCTATCATATTTCTCATCTTGTTCTTGGTTATCAAGTAAATTCAAAGCAATAACACAATGCTCTAGACTATGAGGAGACTGACAAATAGTACACCATGGGATATCATCATTCAAGTTAACTGAATTTCTTTGCAAAGGATCAGGAATCCTATCATCAGGCCTATCCCTTTTAACTAGAAAAATGGGCTTGCCATCCTTCCACTGAGTATTGTATGGGTAATTTTGCATTCTTGGTTGCCTGCTAAAATTACTTGAAGCTTGTCTGTCATTTGTTGCAACCTTATTGTTTCTTTTTTCATCAGGCTTTAGACTCTCTAAAGCACTTAGAATCTACTTTAGATTGTCCTCCTCCTTAGGCTTAAAATTAGAAGACCTTCCCATTTCTTTCTTGTTTTGCACTTGAGGCCTATAATCATCTCTTCTCCGTAATTTTCTTGATATTCTTCTATTACTTTCTATGTTGATAGCCAACTTGTAAGCCTCCCCAAGATTTCTAGGGTTCTTATCCCTTAAGAGGTAACCCATCTTTGCATCAAAAGCATTTAAGTATGTCACAAGACACACCCTATCATCTAATCTGATAACTTGCAGTACCCTATGCATAGCCTTTTGGAACCTTATATTAAATTCAAGGACCTCTTCGTTCTAATTTTTTTTTATGTTATTGAATTCATTCAAAATAAAACCCTCATTTGTTTTATCTCCATAATGCTCTTTGAAACAATTCTTAAATTCATTCCAAGATCCTATACTAGCATGGGGCAATCCTCTAAACCAATCCCTAGCATCCTCGGTCAGAGATTGTACAAATAACTTCATTACAACATCATCAGGCTCAACATTATAGTCATCTATTACATCAATAAATTTTTTTAGATGTTCTTCACATGTAATGACATTGTTTCCAGTAAACCTAGGGAGTTTCTTTATAATTTCATTAGGAATAACATTAGGATAACTAGGAATACCAAAAAAAATAAGTTGTTTGTACCTTTCATGAACAAGAACTCCATGTGGCGAATCCATTCCTTGAGATGTATATGTCCTTGTGTTTGAACCATCAGGAATTTTAGCAGCACGCGGAATACCATTTGTTTGAGCTGCAAGGTTACCATGATTTCCACCTTGCCCCAAGAAAGAAGCAGCAACATTTGAAGGTCTTGAGGTATGCTTGAGAAAATCAATCTTCTTCCTCATTTCTGCAGTAGTAGCCTCCAACTTTGCCTTCTCTAGTTCTTTAGCCCACATTTCTTTCTCTTTTCTAGCCCTCTCAAGGTCTGCATCTAATCTCAACCCTTGATCTAATGGGTTTTCCACATGAGTCTGTTCACTAATCTGAACTCCAACAATTTTTTGTTTGCCCTTATCTCTAGGCCTAGTTATCTCATGTTTTTTATACACAATAGGCTATTCCTCTGCTCTTTCAAGCTCTGGGACAAAATTAATTGCCTCCAAATCTAAAAACTACCTCTTTAGCTGATTAGCCCTTATCATCGCTTGTCTTACTCTATCCTCTTTGTCCTTTTCTCTTTGTTTCCTGATAGAAACTTGTTCTTGGACTCTTCTTTCCAATTCATAAACCTCCTCAAAGATCTCTTCTAATTCAAGGAGAGCAGTCTTAGACTCATCATCTCCCACTTGAAATTCATCCTCATACTCGTTCAATCCCAAATCAATAGCCTCTTCATATTCTGAAATATTTTCTTCTTGACTAGGCTTGGTTTGAGTTTCTTGTCTTGTATCCTTTTTATTTCTCCAAGTATGAGAAAGATTTATTTTCTTCTTTCCTCCCCTTGTCTGACTAGGCCTGGAAGTGCTTGGAATACATTCTTCCATTATGTTTTCAGGATGTTCATTCCTCCAGGACCTAGTACCTCTATAACTCATTTGATAAAAATTTACTAACTAGCACTACTGCAGAGATGTTTGAGTCACCACCCAAGTATATTGGGAATCTTACAATACCACTTAACAAATATCCAAATGAGACTATAAGACAAGGGACAAGAATAACCCTATTTTCAATGATGACCTACTGGTTACTATAGACTTGTGTAACACGACCCCAATGGAGTCGCCATCTTTTTGGTGTTCAAAATGGATGCTTATGCTCTTAGGCTGCCAATATACCCTCAGGTTTATTTTAGGATTGGTTAGTTCCAAAATGTATAAGGATCTTAGGGTAACTGGACCAACTATACGGACAAGACTTCCCTCTTCATTTTTGGCTCTGCAAAATCAAGGCGGGTGCACCTAACCTAGTGAAAACTATACTTCACACACCAAAGACTGGGTCCAAACAACAGATTGAATAGTAAGAAAGTGCTAAATGCTAACCTCACATTCATTGACTCTCCATTACTATAGGGTGTTACTACTATCAACCAAATACAATTAAAACTTGAAAAGGTGTTGATATATGAAGATGGAAAGAAGTAAACAAGAGCCAATCAAGCATTGAACTCAACTGAATATACTAATCCCTGATCAGTGCCATTATCCATTGGGCAAATCTCAAATACAGACATTGAACATGAAACAACTACTATCTAAGACTCATAGCCATAAATACAAACATTACATCCCATCCACTACTTATAACATCCTTCTGCAAACAAATCAAAGTGAATCTATGTCCTATCCAAAGTATATTTCACTTGATCCTAGATCAAGAACTGAAGACTAGAACATATACAAAGGTAATCCTATGCAATAGATTAGAAAATATAGAATTCAAAAGATTGACACCAAGGAGAGACTTGAAAGCTTGAAATAATTGTATTAAGTATAATGAATCATGTACATGTTCAAAGCAGAGAAGAGAGAAAACCACTTCAATAACCTGTAAAAGACTACAAGGAAATTCTATTCAATCTAATACAATATGATACCACCTGCTACAACTCCCTGGAACTAATCAAGATCAGAACCCCTTCAAAATAAAACATCTTACTTCTTATACCCCTAGTCACCTTGGAATCCTCAAAAAGGATGCATCAAGCTTCGAGTGACTAGGGTTAGGGTTTCAACAACTCAACCAACCAAAAACTACATCAAAATTTATTGCAGGGGAAAAAACATAAGCAACTCGGAGAAAATGAATCTCAAACAGATTCACAATCATGAAAATCTGTGAGAAAAGTACAAAACAACAAGGAATTGCCATGAAAACTAGTCTATTCAATCACCCTGCAATACACCTCGAGCCATTCTATGTTCACTCCTTACACGGTACAGATCTCTGCAATCGATCATGGCACACCCTAGACCACACTGCAATAGCAAGCACCACCAAACCAATCAAAATTAGCTGTTAAAACCATAAATTCTAGTACTTCCTGTCGCTTGAAACCCTTTGCAAATTTTAATTTGAACTTCAACGGTCATTTTATGGCTTCTGTGGCAAATCAGTGGTCAAAATTTAAACCTCGATCAACTTTAAGTCATGGCTATTAGATCTTCATGTTTCTCGGGCCTTATGACCTTAACTCATCGGATAGCCCAGGGTTAACACAAGTGAACATGTGACAAGGTATTTCTTGTTCGTGCAATGAAAACACTAACCCAACTTTAACCCCATGAACAAGCGAATGAAGGAAACCTATTAACCCCGGTCCTTTATTTAGTGAACTGGCGACAAAAGGTTTTTGCCAGTTCATAGAACATTTTAAATCACTGCTAAAATATTTAGCGATCACATGACCTTCCTTCGCTGAATCGACAATCATTTTGGAACACGGCCATTTTATTACACGAATGAATGAACCCATTGAACTTTGTCAGCACCGCTAACCTCATTTATCTAGACCGCTAAACCTTTTGACCCCACCTGGGCCCTCATATGCCACTTGTCATCATGTAATTTTTGTCTACCGCTCGGTCATCACTGACACATGACGCACCCACTTTAAGCCTTTGAAAATGGATGGCGGGCGTAAGATCTCATGGCTCTGACAAAACTCATGAGAACTTACATTGACCGTAGATTATGTCCTCAGCATAGATCTCTTTGAAAATGACCCCACCTTGCCACATCATCCACGTCGACCAATAAAATTTGAACAATCCTGCACCACCTAGCAAATGGCCCCACTGAGAACATTAAGCCACCTGGAAGATTGGACGACTGGTGCAAGATCTAAAAGGCTTGGAAGATTCCATGAGATCAAGCACCCACCGTTGATCTTGAATCTTTTGATTTAGATACCAGGCCCACTTGACAACATGTCCAGCCCACACAACATGGACCAATCATAGTACAACAAATCAACATATCAGGCAGATGGACCAGCCAAAAGAGAAGGTTACATCACAAAAAAGAATCAACAGTTGTCTCAAGATCTCATATGTCTGACACATCTCATAAGAATTTACACCTGGTGTTGATTCACTACAAGTGTCAGGACCCTCCGACAAGCCAGCACCCTAGGACCCACTGACAACTGCCAACGTGTCAAAACATGGACCAATAAGATGTCGCCATTTGTGCATACATGTCAACGGACCCACCTATTTGAGAAGCTCTATCATAAAGGAGAATCAATGGATTTCTTAAGTTCGCAAGCCTCTGACACATCTCATAAGAAGATACGCCCACCGTCAAATGGAGATGGTGTCAGAGAGCCGGGCCCAGGAAAATACAAAGCCGAAACATTAGGAAGTATTAAAATAGTCGAACTTAAGAAAAATTAAAATACACTGGGCGCTGGGGACCTAAGAAAGATTAAAGTGCAAGGACATAGGAAAAATTAAAGGGGGCCCCACCGACACATGAAAAACCTAACCATGAACATGGTAAAGTGGTTTCTAATAAGCACATGTGGATTTGGAACTTTAGTGGCTGGTAAAGGTAACTCAAAATTAGAACAGGGCCAAGGTAGACAAAGGGTTTTTCATGCAACGGCTATATTTTCAAAAAATTTCAACCAGGGCTAAAGGTAGAGACCTAAAAATAACTACAGAGACTAGGGGAAAAGGGCTAGAGCCATGAAATATTTTGCACGTGCTAACAGTTCATAGATCTAGGAAGTTCACCGAAAAGGGTATCCAAATCCAAGCTCAGATCCATAATTCTGCACCTGTACCTGCAATAAAAAGAGGGTTTTTGTTGTTTGTTTGAGGGGTTTGCCTTAGTCAAACCCCGGTTTGGAATCAACCTTAATATTGAAATTGAAATTGAGAATGCTAGCAAGTAGTAGAAGTAGATCTAACAATGAAGCTATGTAATTCAGTAGCTATGCAGTTGTATTTGAAATGTAATCAAGTATGTTGATATGAAAGCTTGAACATAACAATGGAAAATGTAAATCAAAACCATGAAAGTAAATGCAAAACCTCCATGTTTGTATGCTTATAATCCACCTTGATAGAAGAATGAATGGATCTAGAAGATGAACAAAGGATCTTGAAGGAAGATCACACCATCATGATGGCTAGATCTAGGGTTTGAATGATGAATCTTGCATGCTTGAGCCAAATCCCTTCAAAGGCTTGAATGCTTGAATCCTTGATCTTTAATGGAGAACTTGAATGGAGAAGAAGACTTCAATGCTTCCTTGAAAATTCTTGATGAAATGCTTTCTTGATCTTTCTTAAGAACTTGAGTGCTTGATGGCAAAAGGAGATGTGAATAATGGATGATAAAATGAGAGAGGAAGGCTTCCTTTTATTGTGATCTAGGGTACAAACCTCTAGAGAATGCCGACATTGGGGAATTAAATCCCAATTAACCTTAATCCCTAGAAATGGACCCATATTAAATGCAATTTAAGGATTTACCATTCCGAAACCTGAAATGGCCGACCCGGAAGTGGGAAAACAAATATTTTTGAAACCCAACATCTGGAAATCATGGGATCCTAAAATTTGAAATCTAGGTCAAGGATGAGGTATACCCCGCCCTAGGTTAGGGTCGAGGTCATCTTTGACTCTCAAGGTTTACTTTGACCTTGAGGTCCAAAACCTCAAGACATTAATCCAGAGTGTTAGGAAATGCAGAAATATACTAAAAATAGAGAGAGAGAGAGAGAGAGAGAGAGAAAGAGAGAAGTAGAATGGGGAGAACAAGTTAGATCCAAGAAAAGGGCTGGTTCAAGGTTCTTGACATGACCCAGACCACTCACTCGGAGGGATAAACACTCTTAATATGTAAGTGCTTCCATTTTAAGATGATACATTAAGCCCCCACTTTAGCAAGAGTATGGATTCGATGCAAACTCTTGGTAAAGGAAATGAAAGAAGAGATCCAAGTGCATTCACAATGAGATAGGATAACACTTAGCTAAGGATACAAGCCCCCAGGCTAAGGATTCTAACTCAACATACACGCACGAGGGTGGGAAAACAAAAAAGGAAAAAGACACAAAAGAGGGGTTAGTACTAAACAAACCCAAATCAACTAGCATAAGAAACCCCGATAAGACACATTTCTCATACTAATATCATATCTGGAAAGATATCATAAAAGCATAAATGATTACATAAGAAAGACAAGAGCAACACTATAAATAACATAGCTTCATGATCAATTTCTACTAGCATGAAAGCGAAAAGAGAGAAAGGGAAAAGAGTGATTACATCACCTAGTAAGATGCTTACCTTACCATGAATCACCCTGGAGGGAGAGCCCAATAGGTTCACCCATAAACTATGCTTTTAATTGTAATGCGTCTTCTGATGGCTTCTAGAATATCCATAGATCCACCTTCCTGTATCACTATGAATATGAAATGTGTGTCTCCTCGGGATTTAGCAACTTATGTGTGTTACCTTCGGAAGATTTATTATATAGATGCGTGTCTTTTTAGGATTTAGCAACTTATGTGTGTTACCTTCCAAGATTTAGCATATTGAAATTTTTTGAAAAATGTGTGTCTCCTCATGATTTAGCAACTTATGTGCATTACCTTCGGAAGATTTAGCATATAGATGTGTGTCTTTTTAGGATTTAGCAACTTATGTGTGTTACCTTCCAAGATTTAGCATGTAAAAGTAAAAAATTATAGTACAAGGGAGACCCTATATATGCCCCCCTCCTTATCATGGTTGTCTACTAGACATGATAAGGAAGAGGAAGAGGATAGCTACTTCACAATGCAAGGATATATCATGTTTACAACAATCTATACCATATTCTTAGCGAGGGATATTGACCCCAACATCCAAGAGTATAGATAATCATGAAAAGAATATGTCACTCATGGAAAAAGGATCCTCAAAGAAATAGATCTTATCAATAAGACCCCCACCAAAGAGGAGTGCTTTAGATAAAATATCATCTTTCAATAGTGGAAACAAATATTCAATCACCAATCCCCTTGCAAACAAGAGGAAAAGGAATCTTTGGAATGAAGGAAACAACTCTAACACCAAAGTAAGGGTGAGAGTTTATAAAGATCATAATTTGCAACATAGAGAAGAAGTGATGACTTAGGACAACAAATTCTCATATAAGAAAGTTATCCATAGTCAAAACATCTGTCAATAAGATGAAATAATATTGCAATATAAACAAATACCACTAAGCTAAGGAAATCAGTTCCCTAAACAAAGAGAAAGAAGGAGGTACCTTTCCCCCCAGGGATAGAGACAAGGGGTATCTTTGTAAAAAAAATGTCTTCGGAAAGATATCTTAAATAAGCATAATGCAAAACCATAGAAAAATAGGAGAGCAAGAATAACAATTAAGCTCAAGACATAATATATGCTAAAAGCCTAATGGATCCTAGGAGACTAGATGAAGATACACCTCTTGCCCCTCAGTCATAAACAAGAGGGGAAGAAAATCTACATTATATCAGAAGGAGGGGAATCCCCTATATCAAAATTATGAAGGAATTGTAAAACTACACAAGAGTGAGATATAATTCCTAAAGCAGCTCTTTCTCTAACATATAACTTGAAATGTTTACAATCAGCAAGTAAATGTGTATTGCTATAATGAAAAGGACATTTATATTTGTATAAAGCATCTATCGGCATAGGTCTAAAGATTTCTTTCTTGGAATTCATTAGTTCAACATATACTTTCTTAGCCACTTCTTGATGAGTATTAGGGTTATCTAATATAGGTGTGGGGAGAAGAATGTGAAGAGGAGGATGATGTTTAACATCACCTACCTTGACTTGAGATTTTGAACAACCAACACCATACATATCCGGTTTAGTGGGTATATGAACTGGAAACCTAATACCATGCTCATTAACTCCAAGCCCTAAACCTTTATAACCTTGTTTAGTCAACATATTATATCTAGTAGTGTACATACTATGTAAAGCTTCTACAGGAGGTGATTGTTTATCATTTTCATGAGTAAAAGTTGTATAAGATGGAATAATAGGTTTTGAAGAAGTTTCTTTACCCTTTCCTTTAATATCATCATGCATCAGAGGAGAAGGTAAATCAAAGAAATCTTGCACATCTGCATCCTGAACTATAGCTTGAATCCCATCATAAGTACAGGAAGAGCAAGGATGAACAGATGGAGAATCAGGTGTCGGATTAGGATTAGGAAGATTAGGATTAGGATTAGGATTGATAGTATTAAGATTAGGATTGATAGGATTAGGATTAGGATTGATAAGATTAGGATTAGGAGATGGTGTATCATCCACCAAATTCTTCACATAATCAAAAAGAGTAATAAGGCTACCACATAAATCTTTAATGAAAGTTTTGAATGTAGGAAAACTAGTGTCGATCAACTTCACAAAAGTGTAGGCAAGAGCAAAGTGAAGGGTCATCAACATAATGAAGTGAATAATACTCTCATAAACATCATAGGTATTGTAAAGAGATGCTAAAAGAAGGGTAATAAGGAACATGACCACACACCAAAGCATCTTAACAATCTCCATGAAATGGGAGAAATGTTTTTATATTTTATTGAATATGTAGATTTTTTTGTTTTTTTGAATTTAAAATGCAAGAGCATAAACTAGATGCAAGAAAGGATAAAATCTAACACAATAAGGCATCTAAATCCACAAAAGAAAAAAGGGTAAGTTTGTCGGGTTCACCAAAATGAATAGGGTGAAATAGTATCCACCCTAAAATGTATGGGGGAAATATGAGATCTAATTCTAAATCCAAATTCCCAAAGGAGAGATCCAAATTGATCAACTGAAAGGTTAATGCTCAATTGAATCAATCTATGGAGAATATGAAAGAGGAAGAAAACCTTATATTTCCCTATGGATAATATTTGCTTGAAATATGAAATAATTAAAAGAAAAATACTAATCTCAAAATAGGATAGATCTGGAAAATGTTGATTTCTGATGTCTGTGTACACTTTCGAGCAATTCTACAACCTCTTTCAGACTGGAAATGCCGAGATGAAGAAAACCCAGAAAACTTTTATCTTTCTGACAGTAGGTAGTCTTTGACCCCAATAAAAGGTCAAAGGCTACATTAATATTTTCAAGGTCGACTCTGACTTTGTTCACATATCTAGGAAGTTTTCTGAAAAGGGTATCCAAATCCAAGCTCAGGTCGGCAATTCTGCACTTGTACCTACAAGAAAAAGAAGGTTTTTGTTATTTTTTTGAGGGGTTTGCCTTGGTCAAACCCTAGTTTGGAATCAACCTTAATATTGAAATTGAAATTGAGAATGCTAGCAAGTAGTAGAAGTAGATCTAGCAATGAAGCTATGCAATTCATTAGATATGAAATTGTATTTGAAATGTAATCAAGTATGTTGATATGAAAGCTTGAACATAACAATGGAAAATGTAAATCAAAACCATGAAAGTAAATGCAAAATCTCCATGTTTTTATTCTTGGAATCCACCTTGATAGAAGAATGAATGGATCTAGAAGATGAACAAAGGATCTTGAAGGAAGATCACACCATCATGATGGCTAGATCTAGGGTTTGAATGATGAATCTTGCATGCTTGAGCCAAATCCCTTCAAAGGCTTGAATGCTTGAATCCTTGATCTTCAATGGAGAACTTGAATGGAGTAGAAGAATTGAATGCTTCCTTGAAAATTCTTGATGAAATGCTTTCTTGATCCTTCTTAAGAACTTGAGTGCTTGATGAAAAAAGGACATGTGAATAATGGATGATAAAATGAGAGAGGAAGGCTTCCTTTTATAGTGATCTAGGGCACAAACCTCTAGAAAAGGATGACATTGGGGAATTAAATCCCAATTAACCTTAACCCTATAAATGGACCCATATTAAATGCAATTTAAGGATTTACCATTCCGAAACTTGAAATGGCCAACCTAGAAGTGGGAAAACAAATATTTCTAAAACTTGACATCCGAAAATCATGGGATCCTGAAATTTGAAATCAAGGTCAAGGATGAGGTAGACCCCACCCTAGGTCAGGGTCGAGGTCATCTTTGACCCTCAAGGTTGACTTTGACCTTGAGGTCAAAAACCTCGGGACCTCAATCCAGAGTGTTAGGAATTACAGAAATATACTGAAAACAGAGACAGAGAGAAGCAGAATGGGGAGAACAAGTCAAATCCAAGCAAAGGCCTGATTCAAGGTGCTTGACATGACCCAGATCAATCACTCAGAGGGATAAATTCTCTTAACATGGAAGTGCTTCCATTTTAAGATGATACAGATATATATGTAATCTCTTTGTATATCAAGATATGAAGTCCATTATTTTGTAAGTACCTTAAGCGAACATTTTGTATACCCCTAACAAGGTTCATCAGTCCTTTAACCAGGACCTACTCTATGTAATAATTATCTCCTAATAGGGTCATTATACTTTAGTGCAAATATTCATGGGTACCATCCCCACCAGGGTTTTTCCCTTAACAGGGTTTCCTCAAGAACAAAATAATGGTGTAATGAGTTATCTTGTGTATGTTTACTTTGCATGGATACTTTCTTTAATTTTTATATTTGTTAAGAGGTTAAAGAAATCATAAGTGATGTAATATTGATTCACCCCCCTCTCAGTATTACCAAATCCTAAAATTGCATACATAATAGAAGTGTTAACTTCCAACTTCAATATATTCCTAGAAAAATTTCTAGATTTTGCCTCAAAATGATTGACACCTGCATGAACTAGCTCATGGAAAGTTTGTACCTAGGGCACCAAAAACTGAATCAAATCATATGACCATGAAATACCTCCTAGATAACTCAATTTCCTTCCCTTTGTATGGTATTTTACCTTTGTAGTGATCCCTCCCAAAGATTATTTGAATTTTCCTACAATTTTAGGTCAAAAATATTGTCCACCCAATCTTGCACCTTGACAACAACTTTGTGAGGTGTCTTCTCTAGGGTTTTGATATGCTCATAGTTAGGTCTCCTTTTATTGGGAATACATGAAAAGGATGAGTGCCCATAAACATCCACATAGATAGCTTGTGGATCCTCAGTTATGGGGAAAGAACTTGATCCCTCCATGACCATGATTTTGATAGGAACTTCTTTCTAAAAATGTGTTGGTACTTCCTTAACTAGTTTAGAAAATATTCTCCTCTACACTTCTTAGTTTCTCAAAACCCTTAAATGAGAAAGTGGTTGATGGGAACTATAAAGAAATAATTTTGGATGGACATACATATGAAATAAATACTCCTTAGTTTTGTGGGACACTATTATTGAGGTAAATGTACATACAACACATGTTTTCCACCTTTTTATAAAGGTATAACTTAATAGATATGTTAAATTGAGAACTATTATACTTGAGCATTAAATGCTAGGTAAATGGAGATAGCTTGGGTATTTTGAATATTATAAGGATTTGAAAGGTGGTTAGACTCTGATAATTGGCATTAAAAAAATAGAGAGGTTCCAAAAGCACTTACAAGAGTGACATGCAACAAAGAACAACTATACTACACCATGTACAATATGTTACATACATCCCATTAGTTTAAAAGAAGTATTTTAATGAGACCTATTAATGTGAATCTTAAGGGCATTACCTTCCATGTCTTCCAACTTGAAAGAGTTTGTTTCTTTGAAGATGCTAATGTAGAAATGGCCCTCCATAGTGTGTCAAGCTTATCATGTTGTCTTGGTTTTTTTTTCCACTCGTTAAAATTTAGAGCCAAGTCCTCTTCCTTGAAACTAGGGTTAGGCGTTCTTTTTTCAAACCATTTCTTAACTACCTATTGGCTGTTAGTTAGTACATCAAAAACTTTCTCTCTATCTTCTAGCAATTTTAGTAGTTCTATTTGCCTCATCTCCATAGTGTCAATTTGATCAATCTCCGAGGACTTAAGTAATTGAAGTACATGGATTTTCATTGATACTAGCATCAATGCCTCTTTAAAATATACTAGTTCATATGGAAAACATTTTAGAGCATATTTCAAAGTAATCTTGTCATCCCACAAAGCTTCCTTTAGATGCTTAAGCTAATCCCTCTAATGATCCACCCCAATTATTTTGATTAATTGGAGGAGGTTCTTATTAGTGGACTCAACTAGTACATTTCCTTGTGGGGAGTAATTTGAAAATATATTTAATAATACCCCATCTTTCAATAAAAACTTAGATATCTTCCCTCCCATGAATGCCTTCACATTATTAGATATAATGGTCTTTGGGGGACCAAACCGTGAAACTAAATCCTCCAAGAAGTTAAGGATTTTGTGCTCTACAACATTCTTCAGAGAAACAACTTCTAACCAAATTGTCAAGTAATCGGTGGCTATTAGGATCCATTTGTGTCCTAAGATATAAATTGGGTTTATTTTCCCAATAAAATCTAGGCCCCGTGTGTGAATGGTTCTTCCACAACAATTGGATTGAGTGGCATGGATGAGTTTTCCCTCCTTCCTACAAAAAAATTGATGTTTTTGACATTTCCTTATGAAATGATGGCAATCAAAAACAAATGTGGGATATAAATATCTTTATCTTATAATTTTAAGAGCTATTATTTTGGTAGATAAGTAGCCACCATTAGGGCTATTATGAATTTAATACAAGATCCTCTTTCCCTAGGACTTGATGATGCATCCCAAGAGAATGACTTCAAAATTATTCTTAAAGAGGATACCTTCAAGTAGGATGAACCTTTCACTCTATAATCAATAAAGTCTTTTATTATGGTTTAGAAGGTATGATGGGTGCCTCTTGGTTTGCATGAACTACACTTTTATGTTATCCAAGAGTCGGGTGCCTGTTCCAGTTGATTGAACAATACTACTTCCATCTTTTGTAATGCCCAAAATCCACTAGGCATTACATAGCTTGTTTAAAACTTAATCAAATCCAAATGTCCAGTTTAATAAAGTAAAATAGAAAATCTTACAGTTAATTCCTAATGTAAAAATTTATTTCTAAACCAAATGGAGGGAAAATATAATACAGAGATCTTTTAAAGAATAAATGATTATCATAACTTTAATCTTATTATAAAAATTTACACATACATTTGCTGTGAATGTGATTTATGCAATTTAAGTAACAGAATGATAGGATAGGCTTGAAATCTTAAATCAATTATCAACTAAACATTTTGCATATCCATAACCAATTTCATGTACATTAATGAAGGAGAAACTGATTTAAAGTTCCATTATAGATTACAGCAATTTAACTTTTAAAGAAACAATAATTTAATTATGAAATAGCTTTGAAATACAACAGTAGTAAATCCTTTTCACTTTTAAATACACTAGTAACATTTCTTTAATATCCTTTCTTTCATCTTTAACTTGAGACTTCAAACTTGGACTTCATCTTCATACTATGCAAATAAAACCTACAACATAAAACTTTTTCCACATGGCCATGGAGGCTCACCTCCCAGCCTAGGTCATTTCATGGCCACCCCCAAGCTAGGGGAAACAAGAAATGGATTGGTTACAAACAAGCAACACAAACATAAACATACATGTCACAATTTGGAAATAAATCAAGCACATATGACTCCCTTCCCAAGCCTACACAAAGGATTCCAAAAATTGGATCCATAGATGGGTGAAGGTGGAAACTTCTCTTATGGAGACACCTATCTTATACCAAAACAAGAATTTTAATAAAATCTCACATGCCTTCACAAGGCCCTTCCAAACATACAACTCAATTCCATGAGCATCAACACATCCCTTATGACCCCCATACAAACATAAGAAGGTCCTCAAGGATGCCCATACATCTAAGTTCTCATACATAAAGAATTCCCAACTAGGCCCTTCACCCCAAGTCCTCCTCAAATCCTCCCAAGGATGAGGAGTAAACTTGCACACCCTTAAACATGAAACAAATCAAGAAGACAAAAAAGATTGAAATCAAAAACTCACAATGAAACCACTCAATACAAGATTCAAACACAAGTTACTAAAATTACAAATTTCACACTAGTACATCTTTTCAATGCATATACAATATAATTACATGATAGAAACCACCAACCTTCTCCTAAGAAAAGGCAAAATTGAAAGGTTGAAGAAGAGCTCCTCTTGACTCCAAGCTTTCTTTCCTTCTCAAGTCTACTAGCCCAAACACTCTCTAGTTCTCCTCTCACTCTCCAAATCTAGCATAGACAAGATGACCAAGTGTGTCCTTTCCTAAGTCTCTCTCCCCTAAAGATATTCAAACATTCCTCTCTCATCCCCTCTTCCCAAAACAAATTAGGTTTCTAGATAGGAGATAAAATGACACTTGCCCTTGCTATAGAAATGAGATGAAATTCAACACATGGGAAAGTGAGGCAACCTAGAGAACATTACCATTTTCGTTTATACCAAAAATGGCCCATTTGGAGAGACAAAATGGTGGTCTAGAGAAGTGGAAATAGAAGAAATAGGCCCCCTAACCCATGTACTAGACTTGGGGCACTAAAACCCAACCTAAACGACACCCTAGGACTCCAAAAAACCCCTCAAAAACCCCAGTTAAACTTGCATCCGAAAATAGAATTTTGATTACATAAATCTTGGTTCTCTAAACCACCTACCTAGCCTAGGAATACACAAGACCAAACTAAGGAAAGGGTGGGGTCCATATTCCACTCAAGCATTCCACATAATCACAATGGTTTCAAGTGACACCTCACATAAGCACACATCACATAACACATTTGGCATGCTTAGTGGATAAATTACATTTATATTTTCACAAAATGAAATTTTACTTTCAAACATGCATTTACAAACATTATCAACCACATACACACATGCATCACATTTATGAATAAAATCATGTTACAATGAGGTCGTTCTCTTCTTAGAGCCGACCTTGGTTTCAAACTGATTGCACTTAGATCCATTCTTATTTCCCCGAATTGACAACCATGGCCATATTCCTGCACACTCGATTCCAATGTCAGTACCTCATAAAATCTTTGCATTAATAATCATTCTAAAAATGAAATAATAACATCTAAACTTGACATTATAAATAACTGCATTTCATGAGTCATTACATAACCCACATTATACCCTAATTCTTCAAGCATCAAAATATCAATTCAATTTTCACATAAGCATGTAATCCTAAGTTAATCATTGAACCATGATACCATCAGCATTTACTATTCTATAAGATGACACAACAAATGCAGAATTCAGAATTCATCTATCATATATAAGCATGGAAACAAAATGAGCATATAAAGAGTATGACTAACATCATCATCATATAAATCTATAACAATCATCTCATAATGTCTAATGATAGAAAATCGTAATCCAAAATAGGTCAAATGTCTCTAATCATTGTATCATCAAGGTAAGCCAAAATTCAAAACAACTGTCGAGCTAGGATGGGTCAGGGTAGGACCTCAAATCTTTTTTCCATTTGAAATGGAGCTCATCTCTTAATTTGCAAGCCCACCATTTTGTGAAATATATTTAAATAAACCTCTCCCACATATGATATTAGTAGACCATACTTCAACATCATACTCTAAGATTATATCTATCCAATCAGCCCTTTTCTTTGTGATGTCACCCTCCATGATGTACTCCCTTAAGCTAGAGTGGGCCAAGTACACTAGGAATTTATTTTCCACTATTAGATGTTTGAATTTATTTAAACATTTCACAATGGAAAAGGTCTTCTTTTACAAAAAGTTGTACTTTACTTTGTGTCCCTTAATCAAGGGTCTATAATGAAAGGTTATGGGATGCCCAAGATTTATCTCTTCATCCTTTTTTGTCAACACAACCGCAATATTGTGCTCACTACAATAGACATATATTGTAAAGTCATTTTAAAAGTATAGGTTGGCCAATATGGGTGCTAATGATATGGCTTCTTTAATATTTTCAAAGCCTACCTTGGCCTCTGGGTTCCATTTGAACACTTGGTCTTTTCACAGTGTTAAGGTGTTTGGTTTAAATAGACAAGAATAATAATATAGATGAATCTAGTAAGAAAATTGGTTTTCCCTAAAAGGATTGTACTTCATTTATGTTGACAGGTAGGGGAAGGTCACTGATGGATCTTACCCTCAATGACCTTCCCCTTTTTAGATCTATTTAAATTACTTCTTTAGATACCATGTATCCAAGTAACTTCCATTATAGGACACCAAAAATACATTTTGGGGGTTTAGAGAAATCCTAAACTCTTGACATCTCTAGAAAAAATTCTCTAAATGATCAAAATGATCTTCCTTGGGATTGGAAAATATAGTAAGGTCTTCTAGACAAATGAGATTAATTTTAGTTTCAATACCTTTGAAGGAAATATTTATTGCACACTAAAAGGTAGAACTATTTTTAGTTAAGTCAAATGGAATCTTGGAATAGGCGAAGGTCCCCCACTTTGTGGTAAAGGTAGTATTGTGATGATATTCCTCCTTAACCCACACTTGATTATATCCAAAACATTCATCAAGAAAGGAGTAAATTTATGAGCTAGTGATTTTCTAGAGGATCTACTCCATGGAAGGTAGTGGGTAGAAATCATTTAGTGATGCTATGTTCATGTATCAAAAATAAATTCACCTATGGATATCACCATTCCTCTTGCATAAGATAACTAGGTTTCGAATGCAAGTGTCGTGCTTGATCAAGTAGATGATGTGTGAGTCACACAGGTTTTTTAGTTCCTAAGCCATTAGTGACTCAATTTTTTTATTGGCTAGCCTCTTCTTCTAGAGGATAGGATTTTCTCCTTCTTCCAACTCAATTATGTCTATATTATTTCTTGATTATATTATTTGAGTTCATCATATCTCCATGCTATAACTTGATCCTATTTGTCACATAATTCCATCAACCTCTTCTTTTCCACTGATGGTTCATTTTTTCCCATCTTTAGCTTCCTTCCCTGACCAAAGTCAAGATTAGCATAGTCTCCTTCATCTTCAACAAAATTCCTCTTGTCATTTCTTGAATCATCACAATCAAACATGATCTCCAAAGAAATAAGCCCTTTAGGGATCTTGTTAACTTTGAGCTATAGGATCTAACCTTCATATGATTCTTCAATTTTGGGCTATAACTAATGATCTCTAATCTTACCAACTTTTTGGATGAATATGTCAATTTGGGCATCATTCTCAAAGACTTGGCAATATTTCTCATTGTCTAGAATAGTTAGTGTGACTATAATTTAGACCACATGGTTGTTTTTAATAATCTCTATAATGGGGTCAAATAGAGAATTGATGGTGAACATGTGGTTTGCGTTAATGTTATGCTTTCTTGGTACAACATGGATATTGAAATTTTCAAAAGTATCCATGATATCACATACTTTGTGCCTGTATGATTTCGTATGGACATTTTTTACCATGGACTAGTTAAAATTTTGATTTACCACCAGTTTGAAATCTTCAAATACCTTAATCTACTTAACACCCATACTCTTAATGATATTTTAACCCTAAACTAGTCCTTCATATTCAGCCACATGATCCCCCTCTGGGGATGTGATGTATATTATAACACCTAAGCCATCTTTACTTTTTTTTCTCAAAGTGTGAGGACCACATCTCTGAATTCTCTTGTACTTGGACCTAACTTGTGGGGTCATTTTTTACTCAGGGAATGACTGGGTCCTTATAAAAAAATAATGTAAGTACTAGAGTCGGTAGCATAAAATTTACCAAAAGGGTTTGAATCAGAAAATTGATTGAATAAGACCTTGTGTTCTTGATTCATTTCACCCATCACCTTGTTTTCTTCCAGAACCTCAACAATGTGCATCTCCTCTCATTCAAACCTGAGGTGTGGGTAGGCTCAAAAGTCATGGTGGCTTTGTATGCAACATGCACAATATGCATGGGTTTTGATAACACTTTTACTTTAAAACTATGGTTTCTTTGTAGGATCAAGTGTGACCAATTTAGAAAGATACCCTCATATTTTGGTAGTGAAACCTCTCGATAGATATAGCCCAACAACTAGGAGATATCAGCTACTGTAAAAACCTAAAATTATCCACGTCTACAAGCAATAATTTTACTAACATTTTAATTAATTAAATAGTTTTAATTATTTATTTAATTCAGTATCATTCTTCTAATTCAAATTCAAAAAATGAACATTTCCCTCCCATCTCATAATTAAATATCTTTAATTGTTTAATTATCTAATTTTCTTCTAATATTAGTTAAATAATTTTATTATTAAATTAATTAATTTCCTCCATTTTAATTAAACATTATTTATTTTATGGTTAAATACATTGTTCTAATTTCCCTCATAATTAAATGAATGTTTTAATTATTTAATTAGTTAAGTCTTTTATAATTAAATAAATTCTTTCATTTATATAATTATTTACTTTTTCAAAAAAAATAAGTTCTAAAAATAAATAATATATTTTTTAAAATTTAAGTTCAATACTTTCTATTAAATAATTTTTTAATTTATTTAACTATTAGCTTTTCTTAAAGAAAGAAATCTCTTATAAAAATAAATAAAAACTTTATTTTATTTATCTATCTAATCTTCTCCAAATTAAATAGGTTTTTTAATTTATTTGACTACTCATTTTTCTTGAAGAAAGCAAAATCTCTTCTAAAAATAAATAAAAATTTTATTTTATTTATTTGTCTCACTATTCTTTAATTAAATATATTTTTAAATATATTTAATTATTTTCCTTTTAAAGAACAACTTGTTCTAAAATAAATAATATCTCTATTTTATTTATTAAATTGTTTAATTCTAAGTCTTCAATTTCACACAATTTATTTATCTCAATCTTTCTCAAATTAAATAACTTTTTAAAATTTATTTAATTATTCAATTTTCTGAAGAAAGAAATCTCTTTTAAAAATAAATAAAATCTTTATTTATTTATCAATCTTAATCTTTTATAATTAAATATATTTTTAATTTATTTAATTATTCTCTTTTCTTGAAGAAAGCAAGATCTCTTCTAAAAGTAAATGAAAGCATTATTTTATTTATTTATCTCAATCCCCTCTAACTAAATAAGTCTTTTAATTTTATTTAATTGTTTATTTTTTAAGAAAACAACTTCCTCTAAAATAAATAAATTATTTATATTATTTATTATTCTCTCATGCAAATGATTAAATAATTATTTAATTATTTAATTACTTAATGCTAATTGTCTTCAATTCCACCCACATCTCAAATAATGCAATCAATTCTACCTTTTTTTCCTCGCCATAAATTAGCTCTATTGAATCTCGTCCATAAAAAATCAAGCATTTCCTTTTAATCTCAACTATTCATCGAAATCTTGAATTCTAGAAAAGGTACCTTATTCCTCATTATTTGTGGAACCACAATTCATGAATCTTTGTGCTATCATATCAGGGAGAAAATTTGAGAGTCCAACAACACAAAGAAGAGAGAGCTATGGAAAAATTAAGTGCATGTGATGTTTATGGTATTATCATGTTGATTTGTATTTAATTTTAGGTGTTATTTCTCACTTGAAGGAGTGGGATTCATTGCATAGTGTAGGAATTTTGTAGTTGATTCTTTGATCTCCTTGCAGATATCTTGAATGTTTGAATTTCCTCTCATTACAACTACTACGACTTCTTGGGAGACCAAAGCATTTGGATAGACAACCAAGGTGAGGAGCCACTCCTTAATAAGTCATATAACTTGAACCTTGTTACCATCTAGAAATGGTTGTTTCCTTTTCTACTTCTTGTTCTTTTTCTCTAGATAAATATTCTCAAGCAGCCTTGTCCCTTCCTTCGAAGGCTTTCTAGAGTAAAGACTTTTACCTAGGAATAGCTAAAATATCCTACAAGGACAAGTTAGCTATCTATTTTTTTAAATGTTCAATCACATTGAGTGACCTGAGTGGGAGAGCCTTAAACTCCCTAAGCTTAGATTGAGTTACTTTTTTAGGATTAGGACCCTTGCTATCCTTTGGATTTTGGTTTGGCTATAAAATTATAGGAACAAGTAGTATTCTATATAGGGTAGTCTTATCTAGCATCACTAGTCATTAAGCCTAGGTTCTCTTTATAGTACTCCTAGGAGTATCCACTCTTTCCAAAATCACTCTACCTAAAGGCCCTATATTTCCCAATTAAACTTCCCCACTTGAAACAAAATCACCCCAACTCATAGATGACACTTCTTGCAAGGACCGTTCAACTAGGTGTTTGATCAAACCATAGTGAGTAACAATATTTTTCTTCCCATTTTTAACTTCTTCAACACTTGTGGGAATAAAATTAAATAATGAATTTGGAACATTCATAAGATGTTGATTCCTAAAATGAATTAACATCTTAAAATGGAATGAGTGTAAGAAAGAAAAATGCCCTTCGTAGGTTAAATACATGATTATGTATACAAATATCTACACATAAAGCTTAGGTGATGATATTCTCCTCATTCATTTCCTATCTTTCTAAAGAGGGTGATCATCAAAATGTGTAAACTCAGCTCTAGTTGTTCTTGCATCATGCTCATGTGGGTACAACTCTCTGATAGTGGGAAAACCAGAGACTTCTAATATGCACTCTTTCATGTCTACCACTCTCAATCCCCTTACTCTGGCTTCTCCATTAGAAAATATACTCTAAAAGTCTCAGGAAATTACATCGTCATAACTATTCAATCTTAAGAAATAGTCCAAACATCTGGTAAGTGGCTAGAGACACACCTGGTCTTGCAATAGAATGCTATGATCAACTAGTTCATACCTAATAGGTTGACCTCCCATACCAAATATCTAGAAATTCTACTATGAAAATTCCTACCACCCAACTCAAAATCTCTTGAACAAATCTCAATGCACACAAATTTCTCTACAACCTCTTATTTCCTCATCACAATTTCCTTCTATAATTTCTCGTTAAAGCAAACCATTATTAATATCAAATTTAGGAATTAAGGAAATAATTATGTCAAACAAGGATCAAGGTGCAATAAATGATCATAAAGGAAAGATATAATGAAAAGTTCAGGTACAGATCATGCAAGAATAATTTTCAAAAAAAGGTTCAAAAATATTTAAAAGATTTTTCACAAATCCAACAGTCACATCAACTTGTACTAAGGTTGTAGATTTAATGAAGAAAGGACGTGACATGATATCAACATTTACAATACATGTTTGGATTGTGAAATAGGAATATGGTGTGTATATGACTAGATTTTTCCCACTACTTAAATGATGCCATGTGTCCACACATGGAAAAATGACAAGTTGAATAGAATAATAAATGTAATTATATATACATAACAACAAAGTACAGAGCAATAAATAAATCAAGTGTGAGATAAATATTATTTTATACCTTTTGGATCATCCTTGAATGCAAGTACCAGTTCATCATATCGTGTGATGATGTATGCCTGAATGTACAGATGTTTGAGGGGTTGAAGTGGAGTGATGTGCTGTGTGAAAGATATGTGGAGTGAAATGGGATGTAAAATAATTTATTATAGAGAAAAGGAATGTTTACTATGGTCTTCATGTCATGGTGATGTCAAAGAGAAGCTTCATGTAGAAGGCTCTCATCTTCAGCTGCAAGAAAGTTTTCATGTTGATGTTGTTTGAATTGATGAAGGAGTTCTTTCTTGCTGGTTGGTTTATTATAGAGGCAAAGCCTGGGTCCATTTACCAACAACCTTAACCACATAGGATCAATGGTTGTCAATTGAATTGAACCATTGTCAAATATTGTTTCAATCTCATATGACCCAAGCCATCATGTGTTCAACTTGCCCTAATTTTCTTGAAAGCGAGAGTCATATAGTAGTGTCTAGTCACTAGGGACAAAATTTTTATTTTTAATGTGACTATTATACCATTTTTTTTTTTGTGAATTTGAACTAATTCAGCATGTTTTAGGTTTTACTTCCTCATTTCATCCAATGCATTCAATTGCAAGATCCTCTCTCATTGTGCAAAAGGAAGATCTATGTCTAATTCTAAGGTTTTCCTTATAGTTTTATGTTCAAACTCAATGGGTATCATGGCTTCAATAACTCAAAGGATATGAACCCTATTGTGGGCTACCAAGTATTTCTATAAGCCCACACTTCCTTGGGAAATCTATTGGTCCAATCCTTTTTGTGCAAGTGGAGTGTCTTTGTAAGAATAGACTATATTTCCCTGTTGGTGATCTCTTCTTGTCAATTTGTTTGAGGATGATATGGACTGGACTTTTGGTACCTTATGTTATATTCATTCATGAGAGAAGTGATGAGTGTTGATGTAAATTGTGCTCCTTAATCTACCACCATCTCTCTTGGAACTCCATATCTAGTGAAGATCTCCTAATACAAGAATTCTACAACTCTATATCTTTGGCATGCTTCATTTCTCTTGCTTCCACCCATTTAGTAATATAATTAATACATAGTAGTGTGTTATATTTTCCATTTGATGGTGGATCTATGGGTCCAAAAAATTCCAAACCCCATTTGTCAAAATTTATGACCACTACCTGAAGGTATAAAGGCATTTCATCAAATTTTGTAGGCTTTCCCATTCTCTGACATCTATCATATTTCCTAGTATAGGTTGTTGCATCCTTGTGTAGTGTAGGCTACTAGTATCTGGTTGTTAATACCTTCATTGTTGTCCTTTTTTCTACAAAATTACTCCCATAGGTCTCATCATGGAATGCATGGAGGATGTCATAAGTTTCATCCTCCCACATAAATCTTCTCATTACCTAATTAGGTCCTATGTAGAACAAGTAATTTTCTATCCAGGAAAAGTTAAAACTTTTCTCAACCAGCAACCTCTTTTCCTTAGGTGAGAATAGGGATTTTTTTATCAGCTATATAATTTGTAATATCATCATACCAAGGAGTGTTAGTATAGATATAGAATAGAATCTCATCAAAAAAATGGTCATCAATAACCATTGAGTTATCATCACTATGAAGTCTAGACAAGAAATCTACTACAACATTGGCTTTGTCGGGTTTATCAACTATAGTTATGTCAAATTCTTGCATAAGAAAAACCAATCTTGCTAACCTCTTTTTTTATTGAGGGTTTATTCATTAGATACTTAATGGTTGCAAGATTAGTATGCACAAAAATTTGATATTCACTGATATAATGGAGGAACTTATTGAGGGCATAGATCATAGCTAAAATTTCCTTTATGTTGATGAAGTATATAGCATTTTCAACTGCACCATCATTTTGTCCTAAAATTTCTCCTATAGCATAGTTTGATGCATCTATATGTATGTGGAATGGTAGTGACCAATTTGTGCCTATGAGAATAGGGGCTTGTGTGAGAAAATATTTTAGCTTAAGGAAGGCCTCATCATAGGCTTGATTCCAATTGAATTCAAAATCTTTTTTGAGAAGAGTATACAATGGGCCTTCCATCTTGTTAAAATCCTTTATAAATCTTGTATATTAGCCAGCATGCCCTAGAAAGCTTCTAACATCCTTTTGTTTTGTTGGAGTAGGAAGGTTAAGGATAACTTCTATTTTAGCAGGATCTACTTGTATACCAGTTTGGGATATATAATGTCCTAGGATAATACCTTCTTTCATCATCATAAAGTTTTTCTCACTATTCAAAGATAAGTTATGCTCCTCACATCTCTTCAAAAAATTTCTCAAATTATTTAAGGCTTCCTCATATGTGACACCATAAGTTGTAAATTCATCCATGTATATCTCCATGCAATTATGGGATATGTTTGAGAAGATACTGATGACTGCTCTCTAGAATGTGGTTGGTGCATTGCAATGACCAAATGGTAAAAAAAAAGGAGGAATAGGTTCCCCATGGATAGGTAAATTTGTTCTTCTCTTGGTCCTCTAGTTCAATTTTTATCTGATTGTAACCACTATACCCGTCCAGGAATGAAAATTAATTCTTCCCTTCTAGGGAATCTAAGACTTGATCAATAAAAGGTAATGGAAAGTGATCTTTCTTAGTAGTGGTATTTAACTCTCTATAATCCACACAAACTCTCTATTTTACCCCTTTATTAGGTACAAAGACTAAAGGTGAAATTCATTGGTTTTCTAATATTGGGTAAATAAAAACAACATTTAACAGCTTTTGGAATTTAGTCTTCACTATTTCCCTTAGGCGAGATTCACCATTTTTTGAGACTATCTAATAGGCATGATATCCCCTTTAATATAAATCCTATAGGTACATAATTTAGGATCTATCCCTTTCATATCCCCTTAGTCCTAAGAAAAGGCCTATTTATGGTCTTGTAGTAACTTAGTCAAAGACAATTGTTGATCTTGAATAATTTTATTATTTATGTTTAGACATTGGCTTGGGGAAACCTCTATCTACTTGGTTAATTCTATCATGGAAGCTTCTATGAGACAAGGCATTTGGATTTCAGGAAGAATAAACTTATGATAAATATCTTAGATTATAGGAAGGTTAAAAGAACTAGGCTCAGAAAGAAGGGACTGCAAAGAACATTTGTTGATAGAGGAACACCCAAAAGACTGCTCCCCTATACCATAATTGTTCTGAACAATATTGGAAATAAACTCATCTTCTTCCTCCAACTTCATGAAAGGATCATTTTCTAACATCATTAATTGAACCACTGAGTTAACTTAGTTTCTTCCCTTAAATATGGTCAAATCGTCTCTATGAATTCAGATTGTGGTTAAGAAGGTGGGTAGAAGGTTAGTTTCATTGTATTTAGACCATGAGAGATGGTCATATCTCCTAAAAGGCATCCAATATAATCATCACTGATGTCTAATCATGGCCATCCTAGTATGATAAGATATCCACTAAGAGTGATTTTAGGGGAGAGGATCATGAAGTTGGAAGGATATTCTCAAGAGTCCAATATAATAAAAATATCTTCCACCATTCCATTAGGCTTGACTATAGAACTGTTTGCAAGTTGTAGGACAATAGGAGTATCCCTAAGGTTTGAAACATTGAGCTTCTACATGGTTTGTTTAGTCATGACATTGGTGGATTCACCTAGGTAAATTAAGGCATCCTTAACTAATGTACCATTAATAATGACCTCTACTATTGGACTACCATGGCTAGAGTACTTAGGAATAACAAGTTTTCCTAGCATAATATTTTTCAACTGACCAATGACATGGGCCATCTAGGGATCCTTTCTTTTTCTTCCAAGTTTCTTTAAAAAATCTTCCCTAATAGCCTTCACATAGATAGGAACATCTTTGATTTTATAAAAAAGTGGAATTTGAACACAAATGTGTTTGAGCTTATTAGTGATGTCAAAAATTGCTTCCTCCTTAGGCTTAGCTATTTTAACTTCTAGCATTTGTGGAAATGGCGAGTCTAATTTATTTGGAGGTTCAACATCCCTAGGTATATTTTTTTGAGAAGGTATAGTAGGTATATTTGTTGTTTCTGACTCTTCAAATGGTATTTCAGTTATAACATGGGAATTTGGTGTAGGCAATATAGTTTTATACCTTAAATTAATGTTACTGATGTTTAAGGCATAAGTAGGGTATTGATCAAAATCAGCTAAATACAAAGGTTTTTTCTACTGAGGTTTTCTATTAGGATTTGGTTAAGGTTGAGAATGGATTTGATTTGGTCTTGGTGGATTAGTATTGGCGGTAGGAGGTGGCATCAATGTTTGTTGGTGTGGATGTGGGGTTGGCTGGAAGAATCTAGAGGGTTGGCTTTTCCATTGTTGGTCTCTCCTCCATTGTGAGTTTTATTGCCAATTACCCTACGGTTGTTTCCATGCCCCTTGAGGTTAATACCAACTCCCTTGAGGTTGCTGCCAATTCCCTTGGGGGTTTTTCTATTGAGGGTTTTGAAAAAATTTCCACTAAGGTTGGGTATTATTCCAAGGTTGAGACCGGTAATTAAAAGAATCTTTACATTGATTATTATATGCATTATAATAAGAACCACTAAAGGTTAAAGGCTCTTGTGTCATACCTTGTCTTAGAGCACATGGCTTCCTTTTTGAAATATGAGATACTTGAACATCATATCCTTCTGTTGGTTTGAAGTTAGTATCCAGCGGCTTAGCCTCCATGTTGGCCACCATGTTTCATCTACAATCTCTCTTCTTTTGTCTGCAATGAGGGCAGTGTTCAACTTTCCTAGCCTCAACATATTTATGTTTCTTCTTTTCTTGCATGGTATCCATCTATGTTTCCATGTTTTTAATGATGTCCTTGAAGTCTCACAGAAGATGGGTTATTTCTATCCTCAAAACCCCAGTGCCATTTGTTTTTCCCATATTAGGTTTATATCTTCTTCCTTTTTGATAGAAACTCTAGAATAGTTGAGACATATATTTTTTATGTCATCCCATGATGATTGAATTATGTCTCCTCATGTCATTAGGTCAAGAGCTTCTATACAACCTTCATTTATTCCTCTAAGAAAGAGTAATTTTTAGATTACTCATTGATCCCATGAAGTGTGTTCTTCTATAGACTAAAAATAAACTGAGGTATGTAGTCCTCCAAACTATCGTCCTCTTTTTTTTGTCATCTTAAATATTTCATCCCCTCTCATATCATTTCCTCTACAATACTCCTTGTACTTTGTCAAGAATGTAGTCTTCATCTCATCCTAGTTATGCACAACATCTCTTCCTAGGCCCATAAACCATCTTAGTGTTAACTCTTTAAGAGTTGTAGGAAATGATTTAAGTCTATGAGCATTAGTAGCATAGTCATATCATCTAGAAAGGATGTCAAACTCAAAGAGTAAGGTATCAGGTTCCTTTGTTACTAAGCCATAGAACTTAGGAAGAGCTAAAGAGGGAATATTCTTAAGGTTATTGTTGTCATGTTCATTAGTAACATGAAATGGAAAGGTGGGAGGAGCTGACATCCTTGGTGGACCTCTCGGTTGATAAAATACTAAGGATAGTTGATTGTCATCTTGATTTTGATTGACTGGATTATTAGGAGGATGAATATATAAATTGGCCAAGATTTCAACAAAAGGATTTAGGTCAATAGGCTCTTAAAATATGTTTAGACCAATAGGTTCTTCTTCTGATGAGGATGAGGAAGTGGGTAAATTTTGAACAACATCATCAAAGGGATTCTATTCTTATTCTTCTTCTTGATGGACAAAGATTTCTCCTAACTAATTGTTAGGGGAATCAAGAAGAAATCTTCCTAAAATATCTCTTCTTATTCTATACATGCACATTTAATGATTCCAAACTAACTTAGATTGAAATAGAACATAAATACAGACTACAAAAGATAACATGAAATGAATTAAAACCTGACTCATGATTACAATAGGTCCTTATCTTGACACCATCCCTGGCAATGGTTCCAAAAAATACTTGACTTCACAAAGGGATTAATAACTAGGTGCATCATTCAACTCAGGGATTGGATATCCTATCTAAGTAGCTATCTTTCTCATTATGAAGGCTCATTTAATCATCAACCTGGGGAAGTGAACTTGAAATGGCTCTGCATAGTTTATGCACTAAGTTCCCACTAGAGCCATGCTATATCTAAGATGCATGAAGTGAAATGCTTGAAAGTAACTCTATTCAATGGTTGGAGGAAATAAATAATTGAAAATAGCTAACCAAAATACTTGCAGAATAAAATACTAAACTAAATTATGCAACTAATCAATAAAAATTTCAAGTTAAATCAAATAGGGACTACTCTGCCTAGTTTGGTTGTAGGAATAGTTACAGGAAATGATTTAAAGTGGCTGCAAGAATAGGCCAATTTCAGAACTGAAACTAAATACCGCATGAGTGTAAACTAACACTAATTAAGGACTACTCACCAAGTGGGCCCCCTTGAGTGAGTGACTTTAGAACCTAGTTACAAACTATTGATTCTCACAACTTCATCATTTATTCATATCATGGAAACAATGTGGATTACATTCATGAACACTAAACTTAGATAAAATAGAATATGCTATTACAAACTCACTCCTCTCTAGCTTGCTTCCATGGGAGAGTAACTACTTATTTATAAAGAATCTAACTACTAACTAACTGATCACACCATAGAAATAGGTGGATTCACATTATTTCATCATAAGAAGATGGAGCATAAACATCCATAGATTAAGGAACAAGGAAATCGCTCAAAATCATGAAGAAAAAATTATGCATCCACTACTTCCTAGATTTTCTCAAAATTGGAACATCCCTCTTGACTTGATCTTTTCTTGGTTTTCACCATCTTTATCCATGAGCTACTGCAATGACCGCTTCTTCAACTATAGGACTAAGTCTCCATAGCTAACCACTTGGATACCAAATGATCTGATTAGCATCATAATGCTAACAAGAACAATACATATCCAATATGTATCATATATCCATTGCCACATGATTAAATATCTATTAGAACATAATAATATTATCATATATAAATATAGTGCATAATGTCATAAAAGTTTTAATGTTCAGCCATGAAACTTAAGTCTTTTGGTTGCATGCCAACAAAGTTGACCAAAACAAAGATGGATAAGTCTAAGGATTATACAGAGAATAATCCTATGGCAAAAACTAGACAAAACATGACAAATACTATCAAGATTATGGAAAAATTATCATCCCATCAGTTATCCTGTCCATTTTCCCATGTCTTCCTAGAATGGTAAATTATTTGAAAAGTGTTTTGTCAAGGGCACTAGGAGACCAATCATTTTTCCCCATTTTTCTTGAATCCAATTTTGAATTTTGAAGATTTTTCATGGCCATCAATGGTTGAAAAAACTTGGGACTAGTTTTTGGTCCAATTTGTATTTTGTAAAAAGTTAGAATTTTATGGTTTTTATAATGTGGGATTAATGAAATTTATATAGATAATATTTTTGTGAAAGGGTTTTGATTTTTCCTCTTAGTTTAATGGCCATTTGAGCATACATTTGCATGGTTGTACCTTATCATCTGGTAAGTCTTTTAATTTGTGGTTTTATGACTTTATGTTTAAAGTTATAGCCACATGTTGGGAAGTGCATCTTGGGATCATATAGGGATGTTAGTATCTTGTGTGCATTTTTATGTCAGACCATCTTGGGATTTGTGCTCTTGACAATTAGGTTAATAGAGTGTGCTTGTGCACTAATTTATTGCCTTGGTTTATGGCTTTATCTATGCTTGATTTTAGGTTGTATTTGGTTTATTAGATGAATGGTGTTTGAGATTGCATCTTTGAGCATAGTTGACCTATGCCTACTTGACAAGATCTTGAGAGACTCGTACTCTTAGTTTGAGACAAATTGAGTACTCACTATATCACAATAGATGCTATGACCTTTGAGTCTTTTTATTGCCTTGTTCTTTTGTCTATGTATTTTCCTTGATTTATTGACTTACCTTTATGCTTGAGTTGAACTCGCATTTGGCATTTAGATGTATGGTGTTGAGACTGCATCCTTAGCATAATTGAGTTGACAAGATATTTGAGAGAATCGTGATCTTGGTTTGAGACCAATCAAACTTTTCATGCTTCATTATAGTTTTATGACCTTTTATTGTTTCATTTCTTCATGATTTGTTACATTTTCTTACAGTGTGCCTCGTTTAAATGAGATGAGCCTTGTTGGTGTTTGAGTAGTGGAGTGGAGTGACTCTCTAAGGTGGGGTGGGGCGCAAAGGTGTCACCAGGGTAACCTTTGGAGAGCTCTTAATAAGAAGTAATAACTTAAACAAATAAATGGGTAAATAACAATATTAAACTAACATGAGTATTGTGGTCGTATAAGTCACATTGAGCCAGTATAGCCATGGCCATCTAAGTGACGTTTGGATGGCATAGTCACGTCCATCTATGGATGTTGATTTGGCATAGTCGTGGTGGTTTTCAAATGTTGAACAATATAGTAGCACTCCCTTGATTAGAGAAGGGTTTCTTGAAGCTTCATGGGTCACCATGTGTCATGTAATGACACTCCATTCTTGAGTCTCTACACTAAACTACCGATTAGGTCTAAGTAGTTACCTTGGTGATCTTGTATCTTGGTACCTTCATTCTGAGTGATTACATTAGACTTTTTATGCCATCCCTTGATTTTTGCACCTATATGGAATGTATGTAATCCTACTTCCTTTTTGTGCATTATACTTGCTTAGTTTTTGTGACTATCTCCACAAGCATGGTGGGGGGGTCCTAAGGATCCATATAGTCAAGTGGTGTGACATGTTACAATAGACATCTAAATTTGTCCATTCTAACACTTAATGTTAATTAAACTAAATTTAATTAATTTCCCTAATAACCTTATAGTTAATTTTAATTAATTATATTTATTATATTCATCTATCTATTTAATTAAATTTATTTAATTAGATAGATTCATTGCCTATAGTATTTAAATTAATTTTAATTGCACTACCTTCTAATGTATTAAATTAAATTTATTATATGTTTCTCCATATTCCCCTTTTAAATAATTTTTTAATTTATTTATCCTTCCACATGTTTCATTTCTACTAAGCCATGATTAAGTTAAAATTTATTTAATTTAATCTTAAACCTAACCTAGATCCTACCCTACACTTCACTTTCTATCTAATGAGCCTATTTACTAATTAACCAAGGTTAATTAAGTTAATTTTCATCTTCCTACAAAGTTAGTCCTAATTATTTTCTCACACGTGTGAGAAAATAATTTGAAATCAAATTTTAAAAAAATTGCTAAAAATCCTAAACAAGGCTACTTACATTTTTTATGACACCTCTTACACTTTCCAAAAGTGTGAAAGTTGACCTTCTCTTACACAAATCCTTACACACCCTTACACATTTGTTTCCTACTTTTCATTGACCTATCCCTTTCCAAATTTTCTCACATGTGTGAGCAGCCTTGGTTCTCTCATCCGCTTACATCTTTTGACCTTTGTCATTGAGTCATCCCTTTCCAAAGTTTCCCACACGAGTGTGAGAAACCTTGGTCATCTCGCCCTCTTACACATTGTCATTGACCCATAACATCCCAAGTTTCTCACACATGTGTGAGAAAGCATTGGACTTTTCATGGCTTGTGTGTCTCCTTGGTGGCACCTGTGTGGATGCCACGTAGATGCCACCTCACCCCAGCTCGCCAAAATGCTATAAATAATACCCTTGTATCAAGAGAATGATAGAGAATCCACCTTTCTTTTGCATTCATTTTTGCATTCTAGAGATATTATGTTAGTTATTGCATCCATTTTATTTTTTATTACTAACTCTTTGGTAGATTGTTTGCATTCATGGTAGATTTAGAGTTTGAATTTTAGATAGTTTTCATTGATTTCTAATTATAGTTTCATTTATTAGCTTCATCTACTCCTTGATTTCTTGTATTGAATTCTTGAGGGTTGTTTTCATAGCTCCTCCTTGAGTACTTCAATCTTTCATCATAATCTAGTTTGCATTAATTAGCAAAATCAATACTTGTGTTGGGAGAGCACACCCACACCTTCTCTAAGAGATTAAATCAAGAAAATCTTGGGTGCACTTTCTTCATACTCATCGGAGGTTATGTGGAGAGTAGTGTAGGAAATAGAATGAACACGATTTTCTTGTTAGTTTTAGATTTGGATATGAACATGTACAACTAACGTTTGAATGTTTACGCTTGTTCCATGCAGATTATTTTTCCCCATATACATTTATTGTTGGGGACTAACATATAGGTAGTGACTAGATTCAATGGTGTAGTATCAACCATGGTGTTCTCATCTCTACCCTCATACATTTACTTTTTTCACTTATGTTTTTATGATATTATGTTCAATTGATTAGTGTACTTTCATTTATATTGATCATATCAAGTTAGTATGACCTTGATTATGTGTATTCGGTACTCCCAGTGTGGAGGTTATCCTTATTTTGTCATACATTAGTGTCGGTGTTCTAGTTTTTATTTATTCTTCCAAGTTTTATATATTTCTTCACAAATTTATGACACAACTATGCATTCACCGATGTTTTCTGCACATCCATGGGTTTTTTTTGCACATATGTATCCTGTTACAACACATTTATTCCTACACATTCATGATAGCTTGATATTTCTCTAGTTCAAGGTAAAAGACAATTAGAGTTTTGGATACCCTTTATCCTCTTAATGTTCTTGTTGTTTTCACAATCCTTATTTGATCTTTTTGGATTCACATTTTTTGGGATTCTTTAATATGAATCTTGTCAAGTTAGATTCTAAGGATAGACCTAGTCTCCTCAATTGCTAGCAGTGAGGTATAGTCTAGCTTAGTCGCATATAGCTTGTTCAACATTTTTCAAGCTCTTATGAGGCAACATTTGGAACGTGTGTGTTTTATTTCTGCGGTGTCTTTTGGGTTGTCATGGAACCCTTGGGAGTATATAAATACTTCCACTTGTGCACAATCATTTGATGATCATTGTATTGTTTCATTATTTCTTATGCAATGTATGTTATGTTTATGCACTTATGTAGTTAATGCTTATGTAATTGTAAAAAAATAAAATTATAAGTGCATGTATTACCCTATGTTTTGAGGGTTCCTTGGCAGGGCATTTCAAGAACCATCAAAATTGGAATGGTCAATACATCCACTCTTCATTGCAACTCTTAGTTGGATCCTTGTCCTCTATTTTCTTTGGTTCTATTTTGTACTTTACTAGACACAAATTTGCTAAGGATATGGTTACATGAACTTCATCACCCAAAGATTGATAATCCCTCAAATAATTTTCCCAACCATCACAACCTTCATGTGTGTCCTTCTTGTTCTCATAGAGGTGCTTCTAAAAATCCAAGCATTAAAAGTCTGGGATTTTCTCTACTAGTTGTTCTAAAGTTGGTAATCAAAATATTAGTGTTACTTCCCTCTCCATAGTTGCTAATATTTATATTATTGTCATTATTGCCATTGTTACCATGTTCCCCTAATCGACCTAATTTTTATTAGTCATGATTTGAATTGTTTGAGTGATTAACTGAATCAAATGTTGTTTTCCTATAGCCAAATCATTTAATCTCTCCATAACATTGGGGTTTTGTTTCTTATTTCTACCACCCATACTTATTTAGAATCAAAACTAAGAATATGTTGTATTCTCTTATAAATGATAAAATCTCTATCTTCAAGATTCATAAAGTATATTAGTCATCAAACTCTTCACTTATCTCTCTAGATAAGCAAAATCACTTTCTCTAACACCATTTTAAAGCCTCGAGCCAATTTTCAAACCAAACTTCTTCATGTGTCCAATATTTACTAAATGGAAATTTTGTCAAACATTTTATATATGTGTGAATCAAATTTCCAATGAGTAATAATCATAAAATTGAAGCATATAACATAAAGTAATAGTCTTTCTAAAAAATATTATAAAATGCAAATTACATTTTTTTCAAAGCAATAGAATACAAAGAACATAGTTATAAATTTGACCTTAACAATTTGCTAAATCAATGGCTTGTTAATGGTGCAGGAGCACCTAGAGATCCAGGTGGCCTAATGATGCCATTAAGGCATGGACAAGGTTTACATGGTCAATTAGGACCAAAAATTATGAAATAAAGTTTTTGAGGCTCATATTGTAATAGTTAGGGATATTAGGCCAATAAGCCCAAATTGGCACAATAAGGGTTATGGGACCTAAACTTTGAAATTTATGTAATTGTAGGCATAGTGACATGGGATTGTATGTTTTCAAACATATTTTATATGTTCAACACCATTGAAAGCCCTTAGAATCACTAGAAAGGGATAAATAGAAAAAGGATGGAAAATTTCAAATTTGAATCTAAAATGTAACGACTAGCTGGCCAAAATGAGATTTTGAATAAGTTTTGATTAGTTAATGGTTAGTTTTTTGTTGGAGTGGTTTGGAAGGATCAAATTTATGTTAAATACCCTCCTTAACGCCAAATTTTAGTGGTTGCTGAAAAAAAAAGACATTGACATTGTACGGGCAGTCATTCATGAATAAAGAAATTCAATTTTTGGTTTGCAAATTTGTTCAAATCTAAAGCATACTACTATCTTTCCTTTTGCATTTAGATTGGAATCTTCAATAATATAATTTTTTTAAGTTTATTTGAAGGTTCTATGAATCCATTCAATTCCCAAATTTGTGACTATCCTGTAAACTACCATTTTCATAGTTTTATTAAAGTTTGAGGGTCCATTATGGTTTAATGACCCATTCCACTTTTTGTTTCCACTGTAGATTGTGGAATGTGTCTTATATACTATAAAATATGTGTTACTAACCTTATGCGTGCAGGGGAAGATTGATTGAAGAAGGGTGATCACCCATAGTTGGAGTTATATGCATTGGGAGCATGATTATGAGGGAGCAGTTATAGGTATGAGTGTTTTGGATGAATAAGGACCACATATTATGATGGATTATCTCAAGTTATGTTGAATACATGGTTTTGGGTCCATTGGTTGATCCTCAAAGTGTTTGGATGGCCTAGATCTAGGAAGCCCTAATTTTATGCACCCTAAAAGGAGGGTTTGGTGGTTGGGCATGTAGATGAGTGTGACAAGACTCGTAACCTTGAAAACCCTTGGTTTGGTATCCTAACTCAATACTTTTCCTAGGTCTAAGGTCTTGAGGAGTTATATTTTTGTTAGTTCCTTTGTAAAAGTGGGCTAATTGAGGCTCTTTGGAATAGTGCAAGGTACTAGTTTGGATAGTTGGTCCACAAAATTTATATATGAGTCTGAGCTATCTCATAGTGCTCCCAAAAGGGTATCCTAATATATATATATATATATATATATATATATATATATATATATATATATATATATATATATATATATATATATATATATATTTGGTTTTTTGGGAAAGTTTGGATAAAAGCTTGAAATATCTATTTTGCAGGGCTACTAGGATTAGGCCTAGTTGCTGTTTGGTTGAGTGTTTGGTGTTTGACATGTTGAAAGATTGAGTATAAACCATTGTGTCTTGGTGATTAGGATGAATAAGACCTTTGAAGGTGTTAGAATGAGTCTTTGTATGTGGGGACCAATGAGGAATGATTTGTGAGTAATTTTGTGAAAGAAGAAGCCAAGTAGGTGTTGGGATTTGAAGGCCTTGTTGAACCATCAATTAAATCATTATTTGAGATTGTTTTGGGATCAGTTTTGGCTCCTCATCACTCATTTTCTTTATCTCCTAATCAAAATCTCAAGGTCCACCTTCTAAGGTTTTCCTAACATATTAAACGCATTACCTATGCACACCACTCAACAAACCAATTTCTCACACATCCTCAAATGGCTCCATTCTACAATCTATAAGTATTTGTAACCAGAAAGGATATAACATAGACCTAAAAAAATAATGAGAATGGTCTCCATACCTCCAAAAACTCCCTAATTACAAAAAAATATCTCCCTAAACATGAACATCCACCTACTCAACCCAAAAGGCTTGCCACGAGCCTCCCACTTGCCAATTTTTGGAGTATTGTGCCTAGAAAAAGACCCTTGACCTCATTCCTAGTCTCACACCTAGTCTAGTAAAGAAATGGAATCTAGAAACTAGCACATTGACCACTCCAATCTATAGGTTAGTCCATCACCTAGTATAAGAGTCAATCTCCAAGCCATGACATCCACACTCATTTCTTGGAAACCCTTTGTTCAAATCCTCCCCAATATTTAGATAACTTGTCTTGCATATAAGATTTCAAAAATTAAATCTTAATCATTAAATCCCTATGTGAACAATTAGGTAGCATAAATATATCTCTACTAAAATTTAACACCCCTAGGGTTTTGCTCCAACTAGAAACTCAAACTCACCAAGAGATTAAAGGAAAAAAAAGAAAGTAGGAGCA
Organism: Chamaecyparis obtusa; assembly: GCA_027943335.1. Taxonomy (NCBI): domain Eukaryota; kingdom Viridiplantae; phylum Streptophyta; class Pinopsida; order Cupressales; family Cupressaceae; genus Chamaecyparis; species Chamaecyparis obtusa. The sequence continues at coordinate 435,493 of BSBK01003838.1, forward strand.
AATGAGCTCTAAAATTATCATTATTTGAATCCAATAAATATTCCCAAAGGGACCTTTTAATTTCCTACTTTAAATGTGTCATGTTGCTATTAGGATTCCACTTGTAGTTTTCAAGTCAAACTCATTGACCTATATTTCATGAGTAGTGGTTCACAAAAACCCATCTCTCATGAGAATGATTGGAACTCTTAGCACTCATTGTATCTAGGTAATGCTCACAAAGGTGAAAGGTTAGGCCTTCTCGAGAGGTCATCCATCCTAGTACTAATCCAACTTTGGGTCTTCTCAAGAGGTCGCATGTCCCAGAATAGCATTAGGATAGGTGACCTCCCAAAAGGGCCCAATGCTTCATCTCTATGAGCATAACCTAGATGCAATGAGTGCTAAGTCTTCCAATCATTCTCATGAGAGATGGGTTCTTGTGAACCACTACTCATGGAATATGGGTCAATGAGTTTGACTTAAAAAATACAAAGTGGAATCTTGATAACAATATCATAATTTGACTTGCAATAAAACATATCTTCTACTTATCTACTTAGAATATTTCATTAAAGCACATTTATAAAGTAATGTTTAACATTTTCCTTTTTAATTCAATCGTCACTTCATTAAATTAGTTGCTCATTGTAAAATTTATTTTATTGGACAAATTTATTTAATTAAATAATTTATTCTATACTATAGTTGGAAATTTGATCTATAGGAATAAAATAGACGAAATGGGCCATTTTCAAGAGGAAATTGCACTTTGAACCTTCTTTTAAAGAGCCTACATCTCTAGGTGGTTCCTTGACAAGAAGATCCTCCTCCCACTCCTCTTGGCATTATGGCATGTCCTTAGTGGCAATAAGATGAGTGGTACCCTCTTTTGGTTGGTTATTTTTATCGCTCATGTTTTAATGGGTCATGCATTTGTATTAGCTACTTTCTATTGTTATAATGGTAAAAAGTGCATACCCTTACTTTCCCTACATATTTTTATACCAAGTTGTGTGAGGTTTGTTGGGTCATATTTTAGGTTGTCTGAGAAGTGTCAAAAGATTGTTCTTGGTATCAAAATAAAATGTGCCTTTGCATCTAATAGTTTTAGTGTCCCTGCAAAATTTCTATGAATGTCTGTGTCTCAGAGCAATTCTGCTTCGAAAATTTCTGAAACCCTAAACCCTAGGTCCTGTTTGTCTTTGGTAGGGTTTTTATCTTTGAAATTTGCCAAGTCGTGCCTTAATTCTTATGTTTTCAAGTTACCTTTTCATGTCACTTAAGTTCTCCTTTTTTCTGCACGTGGTCGTTATTTTCCTTTGTCTCCAAGTCTAGTAAAGTTAGTCGTTAAATGTGAGAAATCTGGAGATTGGGCGACAAAGTAAAGACTTGACGGTTGATGGTTTTCTCTAAGTCTCCTGAAGGTCAGCGGTTAGTTCTTTTTATTTAGCGACCTGGCGAAAAGACTTTCCCTAAGTCTCAGTGTGTATTAAATTGTGCCAAATCTCATATCAATCCAACAATTGTCGTGATCCCGCTTAAATAAAGTAAATGACTTTTATCCTTCACGACATCGCGACAATGTGACACCTAGCGGTAGTTCTCTTTATTTAGTTCTCTTTATTCAGTGACCTAGCGGGTGTGGTTTTCTCTAAGTCTCCTGATGTTTGGTGGTGAAGTCTAAGTGTTCAACGATCTGGAGAAGCAGTCATCTCCCAATCTCATGAAGTCGCAGCTAAGTCTTCTAACATCTGGAGATCACACGATAAGGTGAAAGACTTAACAGTCGTGGCTATCTCTTAATCTTGTAATGTTTGATGTTAAGTGTCTAACATCTGGAGATTTGGCGAAAGGTTAAGAAATAGACAAGTATTGTTATATCTCCCAATCTCATAAAGTCACCTTTAAGTCATAAAAGATTTGGAGATTAAGTGACAACTGTGGATGATGGTAAAGATCAAAGGCTATCGCTAAATCTCAAGAACTTGTCTGAGTTAAGTGAAATACCCAGCGACCCTGAGAATGCCTTTATCATTGAATCTCGTGATGAAACCATAGTCAAGCCAAGCATTCAGAGATTATGAGATAAGTGTTGATCGCTCAATCTCATGATGGAACCATGGTCAAGCCAAGCATTCAGAGATTATGAGATAAGTGTCGGTCGCTCAATCTCGAGATGAAACCATAGTCAAGCCAAACATTCAGAGATTCTAAAAAACTAGTTATCGTGTGATCTCTAGAAGATGAGTGGTTAAAGTCTCATGGCAATAAGGAAAATAGGAGATCCTAGCATGTTAAAATACTCTGCTAAGGTGGAAAAAGCGCATGAGTAGTGGCCAATCAATTTTCAGCTGGGTCTTTTTGACAGACTTCGAGGGTTTTAAAGAAAAAGATAGTGAATGTTGAGGTGATTGAAGAGAGATATTATGTGATCTCGATAAGTAAAGTTGAAATGGACTGTGCTAAGTTTGTTGTAGACACCAGGGCCATAATTGATTTCAGGTGGGACAGGCAAGTAAAGCAGTTACAAAGTACAAAGAGTTTCGAGTGGCCATCAATGGAGGAGGATTGAAATGACACTTGGCATCTGATCAATGAGCACATGAAGGGTGATTATCTTAAAAGAATAGTGTATGTTAGCCAGGTAGACGGTCATTGTTCTCATAATAACTTTCAGAAGTAACCTTGAACATCTGCGGACAAAGGTGCCAACTGTTAAGATTCAAAATGATTGCAAAAAGCTACTCAAGTTTATTCTCCACTGATGGAAATGATTGTAATTGTTTTTGTCTTCTAGCATCTTTTGTTTTCCTAGCCATCTGAAGCTTGTTGCATCTTGTTTCTCCCAAGATTCCAAGATGGCTAGTGAATATTATAAATAGAAAGGCTTTTGTAATGTACAAGGATGGTGAATTCACAACTGCAAATAGGGTTTTCTGGATTTAGAGTCTTATTTTGGAAATTTTGTCAATTTGAATGTATTGATACAAAGATATTTTAATGAGAATACAGTGGAATTCTTTTACACATTTATGATGTCTTCTTGTGTTGATTCTGAGTTCTTATGTATTGAATTTGCAAGACATTTTTAATATATCGTTTACAAGGTAAATTGTGAGATTATTCTTAAGTTTCTTTCAAGGGAAGGGTAATTCTTAAGGGTGATTTCAAGAGATTCGAGATTTATATGAGAATTTGATGTTTGAGTGTGAAAATGGAAATAATGATTTGTAATACATTTCATTTGGGTTCTGGGTGTGTTTAATTTAAAAGATTTATGTAAATGTATGTTCATTTGACTCTTTATCTTGGAATTAGGCACTGGTTTATACTTGAAAGGCAATTATCATCATCAATCCTTAAATGATAAAATAATATTTTAATTTTTGTTTGAAGAGCATAGATATTTATTATGTGTTGAAGAATACAAATAATTGTTCTTGATTCCTTGAAGAAGTGAGTCCATAAGGTACACCCACCTAAGCTTGAAGCTCGAAGTGAAGAAGGATGAATATCCTTAATGCATTAGTGTTTATTATTGTCAGAAGCATCTTTGGGTTCATAGTGTTATGCATTAGACTTTCAATCAATATCTGCAAGATTTGTTACAGACATCTGCAATAAAAATAAGCACTAACAAGGTCTTAAACATAGCCCTCGCACATGATTATGTTGTATTTGACACTAGCTAACAATAGAATTGATTTTAAACCCATATATACGAAGTCCTTTGCTCAAGGCAACCTTAATATTCTCCACCTAAATCAGGGATTCCCTCACAACTTTGACCCAGGTTAGGCCTCCCTTGATGGATTCAGCCCTTAGTTCAAATTCAAATTTATAATGGCCCCTAGCTATCTTTCATAAACCATATTCAACACAATCTTTTGCTTTTAGATCCAATCTCAAAATCTAGCTATTTGATCTTTGTTACAATCAAATTCTTCCCCTTCCCTCCAATTCCAAGATAAACATATTTAATTTGTTAAAAAAAATAATCCAACTTGGGAACATGGTGAAAAACAAATTTAACGGCAATTAATAAAAGAAACGCAAGTCTATTAATTGCACATTTGAGGATTAGATCACATCATCTTAAGTCTAAAACCCATGGACTCGGACTTAAGGAAGTCTTATAAGATAAGATTTGGATATTTTGTAGTAAGAGAGCACTAGAGACGAAATGACAAAAGCTTGAAAGTTGCCAGCCTGCATGAGTTATTTGAAGTGACAATTTAACAAACTGCAAGCCTTCCCAGTCAAGATCCATAATAGCAGATTCAACATTAAAAGAAATTTCACGATAACTTAGAACTGATTCTTGGTCCCTTCTAGTCTTATAATACATAATTCCTCCCTCATCGTTAAAAATCAGTCATTCATTCACTCGCTCAATAAAGGGATCATATGCATATTCTAAAGAATACAACAATAACACAGATAATTCGCATTTTATGTAGTATAAAATACATTCTATTTCAAAATAGATTTCCTTCAATTTTATACATTGTATTTCAAAAATATTATTTGTCCTAAAACCCTAAGAATCTTCGTTATTTATGTTCATTCATATTGAGAGGAATCTACAATATACAGTCAATATGCACTGCAATTAATACTGTGCGCTGACCTCAGAAATTTTGAGGTGCGCCCTCATTCTTTCACACTGAAAATGCCCTCCCACTCGAGTGGACAATCCTTAACATATTCTGTAAGATATAGAAGTTTGTGTTCCACGTCCTCGTCACAATCATGCATGACTACAATAATTTGCACAACCAATCCAGATGGACAAAATATTCACCAAGCAAACAAGGAGTTTTGAAATTAAGCCAATATATACAGTGCAGCTTAAAAGGGTTTAGAAGGAGATCAACCAAAACTATCTGACATACAAAAATGTTTAGGAAACAACTACGAGTTTTTCTGTCCTCGGTGTTTCAGACTACACTCCATGATGCATGATCTATTCCTCATCCCAATGATGGATTAAAGTGTAATCCAAAATGCATATTGCAAAAAATCACACGCTGTTTCCCCGAAAAAATTCTTGTATTCTAATGGACTGTTTTAACCTAATGTCTACTATCAAACCTGTCATCTAAGAAGTATGTAGCAATGACTAAGAAATATGACTGAAGAGGTACCGCTCCATTAAATTGGGCATATCAGAGAGCCACCAAAGAAATAATATACCACCTTACCAATAACATAACTCCTTGGACATAAAGCAAATCACATTCGATGTTGGAAAACAAATTTGAAAAACAAAACTCTTCAGAATCTCTTTCAGGAACTGTAAAAACATCATTATAATTTAAGTACCCTAGATAAATTAGCTGCTCAGGTCTCTTTAGTAATTATTAAATAAATGTCTAAAATAGATACCATACATACATAACATAAATGACAAGAGCCTGGTAAATGACAAATAAACTGTTTGCCCCCGTAGCACTATAAACACTTGTTTCAACCGCAAACATTAAAAAGAAAACAAATCAGTAGTACCCAAAGCTAAGTCTATTATTAAGAATTAGCCGTAACATGTAAACATGTACCACCATCTTTGCGTTTCACAAAGAGTTCAAAACAGCAGCACTATTTTCTGTTGCATTAGAAACAGTATATGGGTATCTTCAATTGCCAAAACTTGTCATTTGATAACAGATTTCTATCATCTTCAAATCCAATGGAAAGACCAGCAAACAAAATATAATACTCAATTATTTTAAATATCAGTGTAAACTCTGTACTTTCTGATAGAATTTCAATACACGATGAAAACTCATATATAAAAGACACATCTCTTTTGTGTTACAATAATGGAAAACATGGTTTAGATTTTATCAATATCATCTTCTTAAAATTCGATATCATCAATACATGATGAAAACACATATATAAAGGACACATCTATGCTGTGTTACAATAATGGCAAACATGGATTAGATTTTATCAATATCTTCATCTTCAAATTCAATATAATCATCACCAGCACCTTCTTCGTCTTCATCCATACCGGCAATACCTTCATTGAGCCTAACATTATCTGGCAACTCACCATAGGCCTTGAGAAGCCTAGCTTCATCAGGCATATACTTCAGGATAACATCAGCCTTGTCGTCCTGGTAATCTCTGAGACCAACCAGGATAATGTCACCAGCTGCAATCCAGACTTTCTTATGCATCTTGCCACGGATATGGCAGAGCCGTTTGGTCCCATCAATGCAGAGCGCCTCACAGCGGCCATTACCAAGCATTCGAAGAACTTGGGCGTACTCTTGACCATCTTCCTTGAAGACCAGCTCTCTTTTTTCATCATCAGCCTCATTCTTTCCCCTCTTCCTGTTCTTACCTCCCTTACCCTTGTTCTTTGGCATTCTGTCTTTGACAGCTACTCTTAATTATCTTCTGCAATCAAACAATGGTTTCAACTTTCAACATGGCCATAAATCAAATCAAATGGATTTCATACAATATTGTAAATATATTTCCTTTTCAATCCTTGAACTGGTATTTAAACATAAAGATGTTAAATTAATTAAACCTGTACTCCACCCTTTATAAGAATGAATTCATTGACCCCTTCAAGGAGCAGGAATCCCTAACCTATCTCATGAGCAACAACATTGGAAACTTCTCGTTTATTTCTTCACCAAAGATTTCAACATAAAGCTGCTAAATACTATACTACTACCTTGCACAAGATCTGATTCATACAGTGAGTCAAAGGCTGTGCTGCCAAAGAACAGCTTTTAAAGGAACAGGAAAAACCTAAGCAATTGCAACACTGGAAACTTCTCACTTATTCCTTCAGCAAGTAATACAATAAAAACTGGTGAAAACACTAAACAGTTGCAAAATCCAGTTGACTTCCATGTTATAGATTAAGTAGACTTTGTAACAGGTCAGAGAAAAAAATTCATTTCAACTCTGAAAAATCTTAATAACGTGCTTTCTGACCAACCGCTTGCCCTAGGTAGGATAAGATGATATGGGCAAGAGCTGAATCTAAAGTTTTCAGAGGAGAAAACAAATATTCTACTTTGATGAGGGATCGTTAAAAGTAAAGATAAGATACATTTCTGGAGCAAGCTTGTGTGGTTGAAAACTCTACCAAAATCAGTGAATTTTGATGGCTTGCCATTAAAAACAGAATTCTGACACAATAAAAACTAGAGAAAGGAGAATTTCCGCATATCCAAATGTGTTTAATGTTCCAAGCCCGTGAAAAATCAAAAAATTATGCCACATGTTGCAAAGTAGCTGGCTTATGGTACAAATAGGCAAAATTACTAAACAATTCATAGACCTGTCTGAAACTATTATGGACTGAATATAATTAAAACCAGAATTATTGCAAGTAATTGGTAAATGGGAAAGACTCTAAAGCCATAAATGATCTGGTTATAGTGCAACAAAAGGATATTTCCAGAAAATAAAATTACAGACTAAAATATGAAGAAAAAGTGGCACCGCCTGACTATGCTAAACAACCTGGACAGAATCGGTGAAGAACCTTGAAATAGGAAGAACCAAGAGTGGGCTACATCAAGTATCCGGGACACTATACAAATAACAAACAGGAAACTAAGCTAGCTAAAATACATGGTTTTTAAAAGATTGAAATGAAAGGAGATTCACTCTAGTCATGGATTGCAGCCAAAAAAATTATATGGATGCCGGAAATTCGCAAGAAATTATGACTAGAGATAAGGAGAAGATAGTTATTCGGGACTCTTATAATGGATTCCTGAAAGGATCAGAGTTGGAGTTGCAGAAGATCCTGCTAAGCGGGGAACTGGGCTCGGCATCCACCGCGGCATCAAAGAGCTAATTTGCAAGGATAGCAAAGTCAAGTAAAGAGAAATCTATTATTACGCTATCAAATTCAGGATGCAGGAAAGAAATTAAAATCTCGAAAAGAACAGGAATTTTTACCCATTTGTAAATTCATTCAACGAGGGTTTCAACAAAAATCCCCTAAATTCTATCGAAACTACATGATATAACCCAGCAAAAAAATGGGTGCGCCCCAAATCAGAAATCCACAAAAAAAAAGCATGACGCCGGCTTCATTCCAAATTTTAGACCTCTGCAACAATAATCCCAAACCCTATGTACCACTGATCTTAAGACTTTCACTCAGTCTTCAACAAAGTATGAAAAACTCTTTACAAATCAATTTATTTCGATCTAAAATAACATGAACCGATAAATCGCATGAAAATAAAAAACCCCAAATTGACGATCACTAAAATTTTCATGCTCCTGCAGCAATTTCATGTTCTCTTCAATAATATACAAAAACCACTAAAGAATCTCTTTAATCGCAACAATAAAAAACAAGCAAACAGCTTAGCAACGATAACCATAAATGACACAAACATATAAACATACATATGTTTAGCAGTCTAAAAAATTCAGAGATTACAGAAGAGGAGTTCATACTTGAAGAGAGGTAGAAAAGGTTTCAGGAAAATAAGACTGCTGGTAAAGTCCGATCGCCCAAATGTTGAGGCTCGCTGCCTTCACAGGAAGTTTAATATATACGATTGGAGAATAACTTCCCTTTTTCTTAATTTAGACTTTTACATAATCCAGTTTTATCAACGAGTGGTACTGAGGTTAGAAGAGGTGTTCAGATTTTATAAATATTTCATTAATTAATAGATATTTGAGGGCTTCCTCTTTGAACTTACCAATTTTCTTGTTCCCCCATTATATATATATAGATATCAGTGTTGAGATGTTACCTTTTTATTCGTATGTGTATTATTTATCCTTTTTTTTTCTATTAATTTAAGTGTTTTTTCATTTAGTTGTTTCCTAATTCTTTTGTGTTATTTTGAAGAAGATCATTCGTCAAATTAAAGTAATAATTATACATTTAGGAAGGCCTTTGATAAGTGTGTAGGTGCTTAAGTTTGCAATGTTCAAATTTGCTTAGTCCGTGTCTTTTTGTGCATTTGGTCTTATTATTGTTGATGTGGTTGTTAGTCGTATATAAGCACAATTTTTATCTCTCTTGAAAGATTTTAAATTCACTTAGGTTCATTATATTTACTACTTTCATAATGGGACTTACACTACCAGATCTTGATTTACTAGCTCTCTAAGTGACAAGATCTATGAAAACTTCACTAGATTCATAGTTCTTGGACAACTGTAAAGTTTGAAGAGCAACTCAAGTTAAGTAATTCATTTGAAAGTATCTGCTCAAGATCAAGAATTTATAAATTTGTGAAATTTTGTAACAAGAATATAAGGGTTTTCAATAATTTTATTTAATCGCATTTAGCTCAAATTGATTCTTAAGATTTTTTATTATAGCTCTTTAGATTTTGGTTCTTTCAAAGGATTCATAAGAGAGAGAAAATGATTAGGGAAAAAATTGTTTTAAAATATTAAGCATGCATATTTTGAAAGAGATTCAAATTAAGCCATGAACTATGAGCATTTCACCACATTTCTTCACAGTTGCATACATAATAGTGCAAATCTTCTATGGAGGATTGATCAGCAGACAAATCACTTCAAAGGCACTCAAATTTTGATGCAACAATTTGATATTTCACAAGATTGAATCAGTTATTGTAATGCAATATTTATGAATTGGAATGACCTTTAAATTGGTCCTAGCTTTACAAAACTTCACAAAATATAGAATTGTTTATTGAATATAAATAGAATCCATGAAGTAGACTTTGAGTTGATGATTCTCTAACTTAATTTCAACATGTATCAACAATTTTGATCCTTCAAACTAACTAATTTTGATCCTTTTATAGATATAAAGTATCAATATCTAGTTTGCAATATCAACTGTCAAAATTAGGTTGATCAACATCAACAGTGATAGTTTGAAATGATATCTCACTACTACATTTGGGGCCAAATTTCGATAGACACTTCCGACGGGTAAATTTTTTTTAATGAATTTGTTATTTTAAAAAAAAATAGGCCTCAATGATGTCAGTATTCCGATGGGTTTTAAATTGACCATCGGAATTGCGACAGTTTCCGGTATACATAAAAAAAAAAAAAAGTGAAGTGCCAAATCATTTTTATTTCGATTGGCATAGGAAAGGAGCGGGAGAAAACAAGCTGGGTGCACGCGAGAGAAGGTATGTGATTTCTTCATCTTTCAAGCCTCTGGCATCATATTCGACCACAAATTTCATGTGCATTGCATTTTATTTGATCATGAATGCTCTCTGAAATGATCACATTCTACTGGTGTCGTGCCCTAGTCGGTGCTTTATCTCTATTATTTGATGTTATTGGTGTCATGCCCTAGCCTGTGCTTTAACTCCATTATTTGATTTTATTGGTGCTTGTGCTCAAGGATATCTATTTTTTTGAAATGTTGACTATGGTTATCAAATGGACAGCCCATGAGCTTCTAGCTAGGCGCCATTTGTATTGATAGCTTAGGGCATCAAATGTATTGTTATATCATTGATAGTTGAGACTTTGTTAAAAGGAAATAGGACAAAGAATGATTTTGATTTAGTGCTTTAACTCCATTATTTGATGTTATTGGTGCTTGTGCTCAAGGATAACCATTTTTTTGAAATTTTGACTGTGGTTATCAAATGGACAGCCCGTGAGCTTCTAGCTAGGTGCTATTTGTATTGATAGCTTAGGGCATCAAATGTATTGTTATATCATTGATAGTTGAGACTTTGTTAAAAGGAAATAAGACAAAGAATGATTTTGAGTTAGTTTCTCTATTTTGATCCCTAAGTGGCTTACAACCCTAGAGAAGTATATGTAGATGTAAGGATGCAATTGCAGGATACATAGCAGTCAATAATTCATAAGAAATCCATGCATCCAATTTGAATAGTAATTAATACAAAGAAATAGGGTCCTCGAATGGCCCAGTCATCTGGACCTTGACTTTCCCCTCAACCAGTGACCCTTCAAAACTGGGTTATCATGCAATCAGTGAGTGATCCTTCATTCTCCTGGTCTGTCATGCATCTAAACATATTGGAAATACACAATACAATGATAACAAGCCTTTCACAATCCCTCTTCCCTCAAGGAACACTATCAACATCCTGACCTTGATCGTCCCCTCAACCAGTGACCCTTCAAAACTGAGTTATCATGTAATCAATGAGTGATCCTTCATTCTCCTGGTCTACCCTGCATCCAAACATATTGGACATACACAATACAATGATAACAAATCTTTCACAATCCCCCTTCCCTCAAGGAACACTATCAACATCCAAACCTTGACTATCCCCTCAACCAGTGACCCTTCAAAATCAGGTTATCATGCAATCAATGAGTGATCCTTCATTCTCTTATTCTGCCTTGCATCCAAACATATTGGAAATACATAATATAATGATAACAAGTCTTTTACAATCCCCCTTCCCTCAATGAACACTATCAACATCCGGACCTTGACTGCCCCCTCAACCAGTGACCCTTCAAAACTGGGTTATCATGCAATCAGTGAGTGATCCTTCACTCTCCTAGTCTGCCCTGCATCCAAACATATTGGAAATACACAATACAATGATAACAATTCTTTCACAATCCCCCTTCCCTCAAGGAACACTATCAACATCTAGACCTTGACTGTCCCCTCAACCAGTGACCCTTCAAAATTGGGTTATCATGCAATCAATGAGTGATCTTTCATTCTCCTAGTCTGCCCTGCATCCAAACATATTGGAAATACACAATACAATGATAACAAGTCTTTCACAATCTCCCTTCCCTCAAGGAACACTATCAACATCCAGACCTTGACTGTCCCCTCAACCAGTGACCCTTCAAAACTGGGTTATCATGCAATCAGTGAGTGATCCTTCTTTCTCTTGTTCTGCCCTACATCCAAACATATTGGAAATACACAATACAATAATAACAATTCTTTTACAATCCCCCTTCCCTCGAGGAACACTATCAACATTCGGACCTTGATTGTCCCCTCAACCAGTGACCCTTCAAAACTGAGTTATCATGTATGAGTCTCATAAACTCCAGATTTCATGACCAATAAAGATGTCTTTTGTCTTAGGCCTGATGGCATAGACTCCTACACTTTTTTCTTCTACAAATCCACATAATCATTTTTACCAAAAGAAATAATGTTGTTCCTTTCATCAACATTACTAGGAAGTTGTGTAAAAGTGAAAGTTTCACCATTCTTATGCACAATATACACATTTTCAAAACCATAATGAATTGTCCTTCTAGATGCTTGCCATGGCCTTCCCAAAATGATATGACAACATGTCCAAAAATCTATCAACATACCCTCCAATGGAAAAATAAACATAAGCTTGTTCCCTTATTACAATGTTTTGTTAATTATTCACCCAAGATTCCTTATATGGTCTATCAAGTGGAAAAAATTTCAAATTCAGTTTGTTTACCATTTCATAAGATACAAAATTATCAAAAGAACCAGAATCTATGATCATTCTACAAATCTTACCATAATTTTTGAAATTGGTTATAAAGATTGATGCCTTTTGCCTCTCTTGTTGCTACACAGGTGTCTTCCTTACCATTAGGTACTCTCCTTCTTCCGGGTTTGCCATATTAGATCCCTCTCCTTCCTCTTGTAGTTTTCCTCTTCCCCTTGTGCCAAGTTCACTCTTCTATCTGCCTTCCTCATGTTTTCCTCCTTCTCAAGACACTCGTATGATTGATGTCCCACTTCTCCACAAGTAAACCACTTCCCTATGAAGATACCACTACCTTTTCCTAAACCAAATCTACCTCATCCTCTTTGTCCTTTCCTTGCATCCACAATTTGTTCCTTACCTTTTTCAGCATTTTTCTGACCTTGTGCCTCATTAAATCTGCCACCTCTACCTTGGTTTGAACTTCCTCCACCATTCTCTTATCTCTCTTGTATTCTTCTTATATTTTCCTCAGCCTTCTTGGCTATTTTGTAACATTATTCCATAGATCTAGGGGTAGAAAGACTAAGTTCATCTTGTATATTAAACCTCAGTCCCCTAATGTATCTTGCAAGTTTCTCCTCAACATATTCCTCATGTTCTACTCTGATATCCAGCTTATAGAATTCCTCAATGTACTTCTTCATATTCATGTCTTTTTGTTTAAGACCTTGCATCTTCTTGTACAACTACACCCTATAGTCATTGGGAAAAAAAGTTTCCTTCATCTTCTCCATCATACTATACCATGATGTAATCTTGGGCTTCTCATTCTTTCATCTTTTAGCTTGATCAATCAGTGAGTGATCCTTCATTCTTCTAGTCTTCCCTACATCCAAACATATTGGAAATACACAATACAATGATAACAAGTCTTTCACAATCCTCCTTCCCTCAAGGAACACTATCAACATCTGGACCTTGACTATCCCATCAACCAATGACCCTTCAAAACCAGGTTATCATGCAATCAATGAGTGATCCTTCATTTTCCTATTCTGCCCTACATCCAAACGTATTGGAAATAAACAATACAATGATAACAAGTCTTTTACAATCCCCCTTCCCTCAATGAACACTATCAACATCCGAACCTTGACTGTCCCCTCAACTAGTGACCCTTCAAAACTGGGTTATCATGCAATCAGTGAGTGATCCTTCAATCTCCTGGTCTGCCCTACATCCAAACATATTGGAAATACACAATACAATGATAACAAGTCTTTCACAATCCCCCTTCCCTCAAGGAATGCTATCAACATCCGGACCTTGACTATCCCCTCAACCAGTGACCCTTCAAAACTGGGTTATCATGCAATTAGTGAGTGATCCTTCATTCTCCTATTCTTCCCTGCATCCAAACATATTGGAAATACACAATACAATGATAAGAAGTCTTTTACAATCACCCTTCTCTCAATGAACACTATCAACATCCAGACCTTGATTGTCCCCTCAACCAGTGACCCTTCAAAACTAGGTTATCATGCAATCAGTGAGTGGTCCTTCATTCTCCCGGTTTGCCTTGCATCCAAACATATTGGAAATACACAATACAATGATAACGCATGGAAATCCTTTAATGAATCTCAGTAACCGGTAACACATGGACAGTCAAACCGGTAGTCTCCAAAGCATTCAATAAGTGAATATGAATGTTTGAAAACTTTCCTCTCAACTTCCCCAACCACTCCTAATCGGTTAGAGGGATATTTCTAGAATCTCCACTATTCCTATCCTTACCAACAATTCTTAAACATACTTTATCTGACATGATAATAACATGCTAAACTGAACCAATTGCATGTTCTCCATGTGGTACAAGGAAGATTTGGCTATCAAATCTTCCTTTGTGCAAGCTGAGCGCGAGAGAAGGTATGTGATTTCTTCATCTTTGATTGGTATCTTTGACGGGTGACATCTTTTGAGCCTCTAGCATCATATTCGACCGTAAATTTCAAATGCATTGCATTTTATTTGATCATGGATGCTCACTGAAATGACCACATTCTACTGGTGTCGTGCCCTAGCCCGTGCTTTATCTCCATTATTTGATATTATTGGTGCTTGTGCTCGAGGATATCGATTCACTATTTTGAAATGTTTGGATTCATATTTGTTGATATTACAATTAATCATATCAGTTAAAGTATGTTTAAGAAGTTTTAGTGTCTAAACACTCAACTAATCCCTCTAACTGATTAGGAGTGGTTGGGGAAGTTGAGAGGAAAGTTTTCAAACATTCATATTCACTTAATGAATGCTTTGGAGACTACTGGTTTGACTATCCATGAGTTAATATTTAGAAGAGATCAATAAAATATTTAAAGACATTCTTACATATTAGGAGAGGTTTGAGAGGCACTTATCATGATTGTACCCTCACAACCAGTGACATAGACTAGTTTTACTAAGTTTCATTTCTCTATTTTGAGGTTTCCTTTCTCTGCCACAGGGGTACAGTCAGAGGGTTTATTGATAAAATGATCCTTTGAATGGTTACTATAAATATGAATGATTTGATATAGCATATTTCTCTTTTTACTTGAAGTTTGGAATAGCTTGTGCAAGGGTGAAAGTACTTTTGATCATTTTGGTCATGACTATTCCTCTACACAGTCAGGAAATGTAACTGTCTAATGATTATATGTAACGTTGAATGGATTAAATGCTTTATTCTTGGTATAAGTGAATGGAAGGAATAGTGTTGGTGTTAGGTTTCATTTATTATTGAATTCAATGGTTTCCAAGATGTGTTGAGGAGTTTGCTCCTTGTTTAATGTTAACTGTTCTTGCACAATCCACTCATACAACACTAAAATGCTATGTGATTGACAATTTCATACAATTGGTCCTTTGGCGTGTATTAAACAGAATAGAATTTTTAGCATATTATTATCATTATATTCCTTTGTTTTAAACATGTCATTGGTTCAGTTTTGTAAAAAAAAATTCGTGTTAAATTTTTTTACAAAATAGATTACAAAATACTCTTCAAAACAAAGGAAAAACTTAGCAAATTCAGTCTAACTCACTGTAGATGAAGGAACAATCATGATAATAGTTCCTCTAAGTCTTCCAAAACATTTATTGAACTCCCCTAAAGTCCTATTGGATCCCCAAATTTCTTAATCCAATCAACTTACATCAGGATCATGAGAAACTTCAAAGGATTAAAAACATTACTTGGAACAGTCACTGGTTTTACCAGTCAAAATGTAAGGAATAGAATTTTAAAGTGCTCACAATACATTCAACGATGAAATGAATGCCTGGAGATTGCTTACTATTCCATCCTTGAATTTAGAAACCAAAACAATAAGTAAAGAAGCCTTTCAACAATGCATAACACAATGGACTTGTAGATTTAAACTTCTATTTTTATTGAATCTTTGTTCCTACTGTACACTCCAGGCTTAAGTCTGACATACAATGACTTCTAAAGGTTACATATAACTCCATCACAACTTCCCCAACCATGAAGAACATAAGTGAAGAACTTGATGGCTTCATGCTTTAATCTTTAAGAACTTGATCAAGAACATAGGTTTTAATGAAATATCAATTTGATTTGCAAAGTTTGTGTTCTTTACAAATTTGAAAGGCTCTAATACTTACTAGGGCAGATGTGGATGTGCAACCTTATGCTTTTACTACTAAGTCTCTATTTGTTGGGCATACTGATTATAAGTACTTGACATACATCACAAATGTTGCTAATTAAGGTTGGCGGGATGATTACACCTATCCTGAAAAAAGACTGTCAAATCATTATGCTTTCAAATCAATTACCTATCAACATATCCCTTACGAGGGAGAGAAGCCAAACACATAAATAACATGCACATAAACACGACAGCTGAAAAACTTAAATGGAATACACCAAGAAGTACCAAATGATGAATGCTCAATTGTTGTAATAGCAAAGCATCAGAACCATCCATTTCTAGAACTTGATTTTCTAGTCTAAATGATTTTTCTATAGTCGTAATGATTTTTCTAGAACTTGATTTTCTAGTCTTAATTATTTTTCTATAGTCCTAATGATTTTTCTATATTCTTAATGATTTTTCCTTCATCCTAATGTTTGTTTCTCTTGATAAATTAGGCCTTGAATTTGAATTTTTGTTCAATTTTTTATTTCAGCTTGATATTTCATTCATTTTTCATATACACAGAGACTACACATGCTGATAAAAAAATGAGCTATTTGATTAAGGTTAACTATTCATGATTGTAAATAGTCAATATTTCTGATGGTACTCCTTGGTGTATTCCATTTTAAAATAATCATGTTTCTATGGCTATGATAAATGTCCCTTTGTGTTGAGAAAATTATAGTAGAAAAAATGGTTGCAAACAAATCATCCTTCTTCCACCAACATTCTAGTCAATGTACAAGTAACGAGTCATTCCATTCAAGAAAGACCATGTCTAACAATATCAACCCAGAACAAAATAAGGAGTATGCAAAATTTAGTGATTGTATCTTCCATTAGAGCCACTTCATATGCATTGGTGATGAACATGCATATTTTCCTAAGCGCTATTGGGAGCTTACCCAACAACACATGCACTATTGTGAAAATCACCACAAAGCTATTTGCTTTTGGGTCTAGCTCCCAGTATTGCTTGGTCAAATATGCATGTTTTTCACTTGTGCATATACCTTCTATGATTAACTCTTATATGCACAGGTGATGAACATTCAGATTTGCCTAAGCAGTACTTTGAGTAGTCCTCCAACACATGTAATATTGTGAAAATCATCACAAGTCCATTTGTTGGAGGGCTACTCATAGTACACATGTTTGGAGGTTTGAAGGAAACAAGAGAATTTGAAGATTCATGAGTCTTAAGATTGTACTTAATATAGCCAAGCTTCATTCAATGGTACATTCAAACATGAAACAAACCATTCTTAAACCAAATTAAACTAGGAAACCAAAGGACAAACTAATTATAAGTAAACTAGTAAACCAAAGGACATGCTTTTACTACTAAGTCTCTGTTTGTTGGGCATACTGATTATAAGTACTTGACATATATCACAAACGTTGCTAATTAAGGTTGGTGGGATGATTACGCCTATCCTAAAAAAAGACTATCAAATCATTATCCTTTGAATGGTTACTATGAATATGAATGATTTGATATAGCATATTTCTCATTTTACTTGAAGTTTGGAATAGCTTGTGCAAGGGTGAAAGTACTTTTGATCATTTTGGTCATGACTGTTCCTCTACACAGTCAGCAAATGTAACTGTCTAATGATTATATGTAATTTTGAATGGATTAAATACTTTATTCTTGGTAGAAGTGAATGGAAGGAATAGTGCTGGTGTTGGGTTTAATTTATTATTAATTCAATGATTTCCAAGATGTGTTGAGGAGTTTGCTCCTTTTTTAATGTTAATTGCTCCTGCATAATCCACTCATACAACAGTGAAATGCTATGTGATTGACAATTTCATACAACTGGTCCTTTGGCATGTATTAAACAAAATAGAATTTTTAGCATATTATTATCATTCTATTTCTTTGTTGTAAACATGCCATTGGTTCAGTTTTGTAAATTTCTTTTCGTGTTAATTTTTTTTTCTATTTTTTCCATTTGATAACCACAATCAACATTTCAAAATAGTGAATAACATCAAATAATGGAGATAAAGCATGGGCTAGGGCACGACACCAGTAGATTAAAACTAAACCAATGGCATGTTTACAACAAAGAAATAGAATGATAATAATATGCTGAAAATTCTATTTTGTTTAATACATGCCAAATGACTAGTCCCAACAATTCTTAAACAATAAAGTATGTTTAAGAATTGTTGGAAGTATTTTTCAAACATTCATATTCACTTATTGAATGCTTTGGAGACTAGTGGTTTGACTAGCCGTGCGTTACCAGTGACCGAGATTCATTAAAGGATACAAAACCCTTCATTTTGGGTTATTGTGTGTGGATTCAAATGTAGGTTTGATTTGGTTAATGTTTAGAAGAGATCAATAAACTATTTAAAGACAATCTTACATGTTTGGAGAGGTTTGAGAGGCACTTATCATGACTGTACCCTCACAAACATCGGCATAGACTGGTTTTACTAAGTTTCTTTTCTCTATTTTGAGGTTCTCATTGCCAAAGTGGCCAAAGACTATGTTAGGCTGATAAAATATGGGGATTCTCTTTACCGCTACAAATATTTGAAGGTTGTTGCACTTGGATGAATGTGGATGTGCAACCTTATTCTTTTACTACTAAGTCTCTATTTGTTGGGCATACTGATTATAACTTGACATATATCACAAATGTTGCTAATTAAGGTTGGCAGGATGATTACGCCTATCTTGAAAAAAGACTATCAAATCATTATGCTTTCAAATCAATTACCTATTGGTGTATCCCTTGTGAGGGAGAGAAGCCAAACACATAAAGAACATGCACATAAACACAATAGTTGAAAAACTTAAATGGAATACGCTAAGAAGTACCAAATGATGAATGCTCAATTGTTGTAATGGAAAAGCACCAGAACCGTCCATTTGTAGAACTTGATTTTATAGTCTAAATGATTTTTCTATAGTCGTAATGATTATTCTAGAACTTGATTTTCTATTCTTAATGATTTTTTTATAGTCTTAATGATTTTTCTTTCGTCCTAATGTTTGTTGTTCTTGATAAATTAGGCCTTGAACTTGAATTTTTGTTCACTGTTTTATTTCAGCTTGATATATATTTCATTCATTTTTCATATACACAAAGACTACACATGCTGATAAAAAAATGAGCTATTTGATTTAGGTTAACTATTCATGATTGTAAATGGTCAATATTTTTGATGGTACTCCTTGGTGTATTCCATTTTAAAATAATCATGTTTTTATGGCTATGATAAATGTCCCTTTGTGTTGAGAAAATTAGAGTTGAAAAAATGGTTGTTTAGTGTATGTGTATCTATAGGTTGCAAATAAATCATCCTTCTTCCACCAACATTCTAGTCAATGTACAAGTAACGAGTCATTCCATTCAAAAAAGACCATGTCTAACAATATCAACCCAGAACAAAATAAGGAGTATGCAAAATTTTGTGATTGTATCTGCCATTAGAGCCAGGTCATATGCACAGGTGATGAACATGCATATTTGCTTGAGCGCTACTGGGAGCTTAC
Organism: Chamaecyparis obtusa; assembly: GCA_027943335.1. NCBI lineage: Eukaryota > Viridiplantae > Streptophyta > Pinopsida > Cupressales > Cupressaceae > Chamaecyparis > Chamaecyparis obtusa. The sequence continues at coordinate 455,085 of BSBK01003838.1, forward strand.
CCAAAAACACATGTACTATTGTGAAAATCACCAAAAATCTATTTGTCGTTGGGTCTCGCTCCCAGTATTGCTTGGTCAAATATGCATGTTTTTCACCTGTGCATATACCTTATATGATCAACTCTTATATGCACAGATGATGAACATTTAGATTGGCCTAAGCAGTACTGTGAGCTTTCCTTCCAACACATGTACTATTGTGAAAATCATCACAAGAGAATTTAAAGAGTCATGAGTTTTAAGATTGTGGTATATTTTGGAAAATGAAGAGTGGAAAGAAGATGATATTCCTGAGATCATGGATGGACACAATGTTACAGACTTTATCAATCCAGATATCTTGCAGAGGCTTGAAGAATTGGAGAGGGAAGAAGGGCTTAGGATGGCAGCTGAGGGTGATGAGGATGATGAGATGGGGGAAGTGGAGTTGAATCCTGATGAAAAGGAAGCTCTGGCTGCAATTAGGAAGAAGAAGAAGATGCCTATCATCGAACACAATTTGAAGAAGAGTATTGCAAAGAGCACGCCTACCGTACCAAGGAAGTTTGACAAGAACAAGGAATATGGCTTAAACAGAATGGGAAGACATCTTTCTAGCCTGGGCTTGGATCCTTTGAAGTTTGGTCATTTTGGATAAAATATACAGATCTGTCTAGTGATGCAAAATTAACTTCTTTAAGCCTTACCCTTTTTGTTTCAAATATATCATTTGGGTATGCACAGAGGGCACAGGAATTGGGGTACGTGTAGTTCATTTATGGGATTATTCTTGGGAAGCTAATTGCTCATCTGTCATCTACATTATTATGAAGCTAATTGCCAAAGGATCTAGGCTCAGGCTAGAAAGATGTATTCCCAAACACATAAAAACATGCACATAAATACAATAGCTGAGAAACATAAATGTAGATTTCACAATAGCTGAGAAACATAATTGTAGGCATCATGGTCACAATTTTTTGGAGACAACGTAATTGAGTTGTATACCCAAGTGATGGAGAGAAACTTCCGCACCTCCAATTCCAAATTGAATACATTTGTGTTGGAGGACCTTGTATTCATGAGCAACAAATGTAGTCAAGTTGGAATCAGAGGTGCAGGAATTGCTCTCCATCATCTGGGTATACAACATAATTGAGTTGTATACCCAAACGATGCAAAGCAACTAGTACTCCTCCAGTTCCAGAGGAGTAGTGGTTGCTTTTCATCGTTTGGGTATACCACTCAATTATGTTGTCTCCAAAAACTTGTGACCATGATGCCTACATTTATGTTTCTCAACTATTGTGTCCCAGGACCCCTTATGACCCTTTATGACCCTTTACAACCCCTAAGAATACACATCATAGAGGTCTGAAAATGTCATAAAGGGTCATAAGAGGCCCCTAGGAGGGGCCAGATGAGCTTCCACCTTCACGTGGTTGGCCCTGTTAAGTAGAGAATGTTAAACTATTCTCAAAACAAAGAGAAGCTCAATAATTTAAGGTCTCAGTCCACGGAGATGGTGAAAAATGATGGGAATCAATGCTGGAGAGTTTTTAGATACTGAGAAGATGTATATGCAGTGGAGGCCAAAAGGGGATTTTGTGGAGATTTTCTAGATGTGGAGATTTGCTAAAATAGGTTTCCAGATTGAGTACCAGTGCAGAGATGATGATTCAATACTGCGTCTATAAAACCTTCACAAATATCCCTTTTTTGGCCTCCACTCATACCTCTTCTTAGAATCTAGAAACTTTGGATATTGTTTCTCATCCATGCACGAAATGTGCTAGTGATCGTATAAAATTACTTTTGCGAGACTCGGATCAATTATGAGAAGGTAAACAACAAGATAATTTTATTGTATCTTTCATTTCTTTTATCCATTCATATTTTCTGCCTTCTCTTATATTGGATATTGTGTAGTGCACATAAAGGCAAGGTGGTGATTATTCTCAACAATCAACAGGTATAAGTCTTCTAGCCCTTACCTAGTAGCTAGGACTAAAGATAGCAGAGCTTAAGAGACCATCATAGTTGGTCTCTGTCCTTGGTCCATAAACTGACAAAACATTTTACATTTCGTTAGCTCATCAAATGTGGTGATTTGAAAGAATTTAATGGATGATATTTTCATGTATAACATATATTATTTTAGTTTGACAGTGAACGAATTTATCTACTTCACGCATTTGTATACATCAAGCACAGCCATAAAGAAGCATCCCCTCTCATGGCTTGAGTAATGTAGGCCATGGGAGGACATGCTTCTTTATGGCTGTGCTCGTAGTATACAAGTGTGCGGAGTTGATAAATTCATGCAACGTCAACTTAAATAATATACGTTATCATGAAAATATTCTATTAAATTCTTTCAAATCCCCTCATTTGATGAGCTAACGAAATGTAAAATTTTTTTCCAGTATATGGACCAAAGACAGAGACCAACTATGATGGTCTCTTGAGCTTTGTCATTTTTACTATGCTAATCCGTCGATTTTTCAACATGTAGTAATCCTTTTCCAATAGAAGAGTTATTCCTTTAACGGCTACTTATGTCAAAACTTGATTATTTATCGTTGGACATTCCACAGGTAACCGTCGACGGGACCCCATTTTGATAAATGGGTGCGACAGGATGGCTATACCTCCAACAGGTACTCCTATCAGAGATCTACTGAATATCCATCGCCTTTTCGACCGACGAAATGTCATAAGAAGAATTTTTCGACAGATCGGTCACATAGTAAAATTGCTATTTATGTGGCCAATTCCGATGGGTAGGGATGTTAGCATACCGACGGTTATCGCTTCTGTCACCATTTCCAATGCAAAAATGCAGACGGACAGATGTGTCATAGTTTCGACAAATGTCCATTTAAAATCCAAAAAATGGTCGTCAAAATTTGGCCTCAAATGTACTAGTGTCTCATGGGTGACAACGCATTCAAATAGTGGGTGAGAGATGGCATATAAAATCTCATGGAATACCTAATATTGATCACATCAAGGACCAAATGGGGAGCCTCTGTGAACATGGAAAGCCTAGTATCTTGAGATAGCTCAATTTCAATGATATTTTAGCTTGGGGGTAACCTATTTATGGTGATATTTTGTGTCTAATGACTAACATTAATAGTTGTTATTTTATGATAAAAATCATCGAAGTCAAGATGACATATATTTGTACTTTATAGCATCCAACCTCTTGACCAGATGTGTGATGAAATTAGTGGCGCTTAGAATTTCTACTTCATCATTTTCCCTCTTTTGCTCATTTTTCTTACATTGGGAGAAAGGACTCAATATCAAGAGAACATTTCAATTGTTGTTATAACACTTATTAGTTTAATGCCCAATATGAATGACAATGTTGCGCCAATAAAACTATGACTTTAAAGTTGTTAGTGTTGATGATGACTATGCATGATTGAATGAAATGTATTCCTTGGATCTATAAAGAAACCAATCATGTGATGCCACATTGGTGCACCAACAAAACATAATGTAGTGCACAAATACAAGTCTCACTCTTTTGGGGGCCTATTTGGACACCTTGGGAAAAAAGCATGTCAATGTGGCATCATATTTGATGATGTGGGTACATGTAGACACCTAAAATTGTCTCATAGTTGCAAGCAACAATTTTACAAACTTTCTTCTTAATTAACTAAATAATTTTAATTATTTAATTAATGTGTGCAATTCTTCTAATTTAAATTTAAAAATAAAAGTTTCCCTCCTTTTCATAATTAAATAATTATTAATTATTTAATTATTTAATGTTAATTAAATAATTTTATTATTTAATTAATTAATTTACTCTACTTTAATAAATAATGCTTATTATTTAATTAAATACATTCTTCTCATTTTCCATAATTAAATAATTATTTTAATTATTTAATTTATTATGAGTAAATAGGTCGTAGCCAATATTTTTATTAATTCAAAAATAATTACAAACTCGGTTTAGTGTGGGCACCAGTAGGAAAGGAACCGAGCTAAGAAAACCTCTAGTCTCGCCTAGAACTTTAAAAGATTAAAGTTTAGTTTTACATGGCTATACAATTTCATGTTTTTTAAAATTATAGGATAGTGATGATGATACCAACTTTTCTTTTTAATACAAACATAGGAGAGGGAATTCACATCCTCATTTACAAGCATCATATTTACATATTCTGCTAATATATTATAATTGCTAGAGCTTCATCCTCCCCACTGTATAAGGGGTCAAATTCAACCTTACATCTCTTTATTTGATATCTCATAGTGCAAATTTTGGAAAATATCTGGCTATCCAAAGTAGATCAGTCATTGTTTGTCTTCCTTAGAGAACTTTCCAAGTTTTCTCCTTGCTTGGTTCTCTTAAAGGGGTATCATTTGTTTAGGATCCCTTGATTTATATCTTCATACTTCTATTGAATTCATGCTTAATACATTATAAAAACTTCCAAAAACTTGCCACTTTCATTAGTTACTGTCAAGCAAGATACATATACATTTCTTTAAATCAAACAACACACTAATCATTAGCTTTAATTAGTAACATTCTTTACATATCATAACTCAAGCACATTAATACATCCATCAACCATGCTTACTTTTCCAACTTGAATGAATTACGACCTCAATTCCTCCAAATATCTCAAAAAATCAATATTGAGAGTGTCTTATAGTTTACATTTATACTGAAACCATAATTGGAGAAAAGCCCTCTAATAAATCAAGTTGTATGTTTAAACACTTGAAGAAAATTGAATACCTATGTGTGTGTGTGTGTGTGTACTAATTTGGATATATATAGATGCAATGTTTATACTGGATATCATCTAAAAAGAATATCTATCTAAAATAAGAAAATTATACCTTATATAGAAATCATGTTTAATGTTCCTTATCGAATGTGAAAAAGACATGGACAAAGATTGTTAGTCTGCATAAAATAATTCCTCAAAACTTATATTTCAAGAATTAATGGAAAAAAAACCATAGTTCTCAGGCCTAAAATCCATAAACAAGTGAGCAGTTTGTTAACCCCAACTGACGGTGATGTTGATGAAGACCAAGATCAGAGGTATACAAGATTGTAGAAGGATTAGATCAGTCATTCTTTTGTCATTGATGTCAAGCAATTGATTTTTGGTTTATATTGAGTTGCCATATCATTAGGAGTATGATATATAAGTTGGGTGAGTTAAGGAAAAAAGAGGAAGTGAAAAGTTGTGAAGGAGTTAGTGAAATTGAAGAACTTAATTGGGCAACTAATATAGATCAGACAATGATAAGGTAATAATGATTTAGTTGTTTTCTACTTTACATTTGATGATATCAAGTCGATTAAGGAGATTGGACAAGTGGGCAAGGTTAGAAAGCTGATAAGGTAAAGAAAATAGTTTAGTTACTAAGAAGGAAGAAGTCATTTGGTAAAAGGAAAGTAATTTTTGGTAAAGAGAAAGGAAGCCAAGACACCAAGTGTAAGGAGTTAGTTACTCAGCAAAGAAAATAGAAATCTGGTAGAAGGAAAAGGAAGGGAACTAGATCAGAACAACATTAATGAAGAGTCATAGTGATCTAGAAGATTCCAAGGATGAAGAAGAGTTAGTTAAAGAGATATACGGTCAAGAAAATTCAAGGTGATGATCTATGGTAAAGACTTAAGCGACAAAAAGTGAAGGTACAAGTTCCAAGAAAATTTTAAGTTCTAAGGTGATGATAACATGTTTTACCGAGTGCCAAGTTCATTGAATCAATTCAAGAGGATGATCTGATGGTTTAGAATAAATCAAGGAAAACTTAATCAAGCAGATTAAGAGGAAAAATAGAATCTATATAAAGGATGAAATTGAATGAAAAACATGTTGGCTAGTTGAAGTGTTGCTGAATGATGTAGTGAAGAAGAAAAAGGTGTAAATCTAAGTCTATAGTAGACATTGATGAAGTGTTGAGGCTATTGAATAGTGAAGGAATGAAGTGAAGACAAAGAGCGCACAAGGGATCTGACTAAGCAAGAGGTAGTTGTAGATTTACAAATCAAATTTTATATTGTTTCTTATTAACATTTGTAGCAAGAAAATCTCTTAACTGAGTGGACTTAACAGTCTTATTGTAAATCTTTGAGAGAGGTGACATTCTAGAAGAGTGTTCAAAGCCCTTAAACTAGGCCACTCCTAACAGGATGAAGATCCTAATAGATCAAAGGTGAATCCCCTAACAAGGTCACATTTAACAATGTGCATTGTAATGTTTAACAAGATTGGCTCTTAACCAAGCATACTTTAGAAGAGTATTTTGATTGGTGGGTGACAATTCCCATAGTGGTTTTTCCCAAATTGGGTTTCCACGTTAAATACTAGTGTCAAATGTGTTGGAATTAGGAGAGATACGTACTAAGAGGGGAGGGGTGAATCAGTGTCTTCAAAAACTTTACTTGTAAACCTTTCAAATCTATGACTGTAAACAATGATAGCCTTTCAAAATAACTTGTATCTAATTGCATGTATCAATCATCCATTTGACTTATGAAAGTAAACAACATGAAATCAAAATAGAAATCACATAACACAAGTATTTTGGTAACACAGAAACCTTTGTTAGAAGGTAAAAACTACGGTGGGGATGACACCCACAAATTCTTTACTACTGCAGATAGAAAAGGTTTGCATGTTAGGGCTACAAGTTTTGATCACTTCTGGTGATCTTACCCTGTTAGGAGTAACATATTAGATCAGCTAGATCTACCTAGTTATAGGATTTTAACAACACTAATGAAGTGTGCACTCGGTTAAGAGATTTACATAAGACTATTAAGTCTACTCTGCTAAGAGATTTATCCAAAACTCTATTACAATTTTTAGAAAGCAATAGGCAATTATCTGCTAGTGACAACTCAATTGTCTAATATAGATCTATAAAGTTCTGACAAAAATATCACCTTGACTGTGATGAATCTCTACTCTGAACCGCTCGGTAGCCTTTTCTGATTCTGCTTAATCTGTAATACTCTTCAATATGCTCTGTTAACTAATATACTTGAAGTTAGGCAAGTGCTTCAAGTGCTCCTTAATTCATATGTCTGTTCTCACATCAGTTCACACCAAAAATGATGTAAACATATATTTATATAGTGATTTGCTTTTGCTGCTTTAACAAAATTAGGTTACACAACATAGTCATAACCCTAAGATCTACGGTGTACAAAAATGATCTAGATCAGACTATTACATAAGATATACATTGCTTTTAATGAATATCATAACATTAAATATTCCTCGATCTTGGTAAAATGTTTTTTGATCTATTGTAACCGTTTGCATAGAAGAATGTGCCATTTCAGATTACTATGTCATTTTCTATGATCCTCGGTAAACACTGTATAAACTGCTCAGTGTATACTGCAACGCTTGGTGTTTACTATCTATCGGTGTCTATGATGTTGTTGCTCGGTAAACTATCTGATGCTCGGTGTATAAGCTTTACCGACTAGTTTGTCTTGCTTCTAGTTACCAATTTGCTCAATGTAAGTGACCGATCGATATCTTTGATAACCTTTGATACTAATGACAACCTTTAATGCTCAATATAGATAAAAAAATGTGTTGAATGTTTATTGTGCATGTTATTTGTTGATTACTTAAAGTTGCAGATTGAAAAAATTAATTTACTATTGTTATCAGTTACTACTGAAGTTTATCTTACCAATTTAAATTAGAGTTAAATTTTTTAAGGTTTAAAGAATCACTGATTACTAATTCATGCCCCTCTCAGTAATCCAACAATTGGTATCAAAGAAGAGGTACTCTAAAGGGATAAGTTTAAAAGACCTCGGTAAAAGATCTGAAGATGTATAAGAGGGACGCACAAAAGTTGAATAGGGACAACTTCTCTACATGGAAAAGGAGGATGAGGTTGCACATATCTATAATTGGAGAGTATGCATTATACTATCTTGACAATGGGTATTCACCACCACCATTTGGGCCTATGACAATTGAACAAATAAGAGAAAGGAAATATCACACACAAGTTATGATTGAGATATGTTCGAATCTCACTGACCTAGAGTTCAATGATCTTAAAGAATGTGATAGAACAAAAAAGATGTCAAGCAAGCTTGCATTGGTATATGGTCGAGATTAACATGTTCAAAATCCAAATGTTGAAATTATGAAAGCCAAATTTGATTCTATGAGAATGAGAGAAGGTGAATATTGAAGGAATTTGTGAGTGTTATCAGAGGTGTTCAAGGACATATTGAAGAAGAAGATGTAACAAGCAAACTACTAAGGACATTGTTTCCTATATATGCCATCTGAGTTTCTACAATACAATAACTGAGATCCATTCCTCATATGCCTATTTACTAGATGCTATAATTGGTAAGTTGATTTCTTTTGAGCTAAATGATTTTGACAATAGTTTACATGTCACTACTAAGTTTGAGTCTACATTCAAGTCATCTTTGAACATTGGAAATTCTAGAGAGTGTAGATCAAGTGATGGCTATGTAAGCATTTTAAGTGAAAGGTTTCACATTTGTAAGAGTGATCTAGAAAGTATATTTGAAAAGGAAAGACAACAAGAAGAGTTTGAAGCTTTACTAGCTAAGAGACTATCAAGAGGAAAAGGAAAATACCGAGGTAAACTACCTTTGAAATGTTTCAATTGCAAAAAAATTGGTCATATTGCATCTAGCTGTCTTGACAAAAATAGTGATGATAAGAAAGACAACCAAGATAATAACAAAAGAGAGAATAGATTTAGGAGATACTGAGATTTCAAGAACAAAGGTAAGATATCATGCTACATTGTTGAAGAAGGACTAACAAATGATGATTGAGATAATGGTGAAGGTAAAGAGGTTGTGTGTATTTCTATCAAGGATGATTTTGATGAAGAAAGGTATGACAAAGAAAAATCCCTAATTTCTCATGTTAGTAAGAATGATACATTGATAATAGATAGTGGATGTTCACATCATATGACTGGTAACACACATAAGTTCATTACTATGGAAGATCATGATGGAGGTTATGTTAGATTTGGTACTGATGCTCCATATCCTGTGAAAGGTAAAGGTTCTATAATTCTATTAGATAATACACAATGTGATGATGTCTATTGGGTTAAAGGACTAAAGTATAATCTGTTGAGTGTGGCATAGTTGAACAACTGAGGTCACCGACTGGAATTTCAAAATGGAAAGGTAAGAATATTTGATCAGAATGAAAGTATGATTGCCACTGGTGAATAGTCAAAAGGTAACTTATTCTACCTTGATACTACTACAAAGACTTTCTTATTTGCTAAAGTTAAGGATGTATGGTTATGGCATAAGAGATTCTATCATGTGAATTTTGAAAACTTAATTTAGGTGAGCAAAAATAATAGAGTAAGAGGTCTACTAAAATTGGACAAACCTGAAAATATCATGTGCAAAGGATGTCAAGTTGGTAAGATGACAAAGTCAAGTTTTACAAGCATATCTTACACTACACAAGAAATTTTGGATTTAGTGCACACTGACCTATGTGGACCTATGATAACAAAAAGTTATTATGGTGATAGATATTTAATTGTATTTGTTGATGATTATTCAAGAATGATGTCTGTCATATTTTGAAGGATAAATCTGAAGATTTTCAAATGTTTAAGTGGTACAAGGCAAGAGTTAAAAAGGATACTGTAAGACAATTGAAGTGTCTGAGATCTGACAGAGGAGGTGAGTTTGCATCTGATGGGTTTACACTCTTCTGCAATGAACATGGAATACAAATACAAATGTCTACATCGAGGACACCATGACAAAATGGTATAGCAGAGAGAAGAAACAAATTAATTATTGATTGTGCAAGGACATTGATGATTGAGAAGGGTTTATCTCAAACATTTTGGAGAGAAGCAATTAGCACTACAGCTTATACACTAAACTGAGTACAACTGAAGAAAGGTACAAATAAGACTCCATATGAAATCTGGTATGGTCACAAATTATTTCAAAGTATTTGGAAGTAGATGTTACATTCTAAAGGATTCTAGAGATGGAAATTCTGACCATAAAGGTGATGAAGGAATATTCTTAGGATATTCTACAAAGAGCAAGGCTTACAAGTTCTTAAACAAGTATACTAACAAAATTGTAGAAAGTGCAAATGTAAGGATTGATGAATTTGCACAAAAAAATGATGAAGATAGAAAAAGGGAACTCGAGGACTATCAAATATTTGTATTTTTTCAACCTAAAGTTCCTAATACCTTACCTATAGTACAAACCAAGGAGGAAGCTGAACTGAGAGAGCCACCACTGAATGCTAAAAATGAAGAACTTCCATAGCCTATCGAACCTGTCCTAGCCTAGTATGTGAGAAGACACCATTCACCAAGCAAGATTATTGGAGACAAGAATGTTGGAGTTATGACAAGAAGTAAGTTAAGAGATAATACATGTTTAATTTCTAGATTTTATCTAAGAATAGTAAAAGATGCATTGGATAATGAATATTGGGTTAAAGCTATGAAATAAGAGATAGATCAAATTGAAAAGAACAACACATGGACTTTTCTACTGAGATCTAAAGATAAAAATGTTATTGGTACTAAGAGGATTTTTAGAAACAAACAAAATGAACATGGAGATGTGATTAGAAACAAAGCTAGACTAGTTTGCAAAGGGTATGCACAAGAATAATGTATTGATTATGGTGAGACTTTTTCACCCGTTGCTAGATTTGGAGTTAGAATTATACTAGAATATGCAACTTACAAAGGATTTAAAGTTTATCAAATGGATGTTAAGTCTGCATTTCTTAATGGTATTCTTGAAGAAGTCTATGTTCAACAACCTGAAGGATTTTTTGAGAATATTAACAAGGACATGGTATGTAAACTACACAAGACACTATATGGTTTGAAGAAAGCACCCCAAGCATGGTGTGAAAGGTTAAATTCATATTTAATTAAGATTGGATTTCAAAGAAAAAGTGACAACAATAATGTGTATCTAAAATGTGATAGTAATGATAGGATTTTGATTGTTGAAATATTTGTTGATGACATTATTTTTGGAGGAAATAACACATTGTGTAGATCTTTTGCTGAGGAGATGAGAAAGGAATTTGAGATGTCCATGATAGGAGAAATAAAATTCTTTATTGGATAATAGATTCAACAAGTCAAAGATGGGATCTACATCACATAGCCAAAGTACATCAAGGAGATCCTAAAGACATTTTGTATGGAAGATCCAAGACTTGTTGGAATACCAATGGCTACTGGTTGCAAATTGTCAAAAGAAGATGAGTCAAAGGAAGTGAATGAGACACTCTACCGATCAATGATTGGTAATCTATAGTATGTTGTACATAGAAGACCTGATATTGCTCGTGAAGTAGGTATTGTTGCAAGATTTTCTTCCAATCCAAAGGACTCACACATGTTTGCAATCAAAATAATATTTAGATATTTGAAAGGTACTAAAAAATTTGGTCTACTATACAAGAAAGGAGGATATTTTGATCAGAAGGTTTACACTGATGTTGATTGGGCTGGAGACATTGATGTTAAGAAAAGTACAAGTGGAGGAGTTTTATTTTTAGGTGAAAGATTGGTGACATTGTTGAGTAAGAAATAGAGTTGCATATCACAATCTACAGTTGAGGTAGATTATGTAGTAGCAACTATGAATTATGCAAACATTGTATGGACCAAACATATACTTGAAGGTATGCAAGAGGAGATTACCAATCTAGATACTATTTACTATGATAATACAAGTGCTATCAACATATCAAAGAGCTTGGTAATGCATTCTAAGACCATGCACATTGCTATCAAGTATCATTACTTGAGAGAACAAGTTCAAGACAAGCTTGTACTGATAGTGGAGTATGTGAATTCAAAGGAGTAGATAGAAGATATATTCACCAAGCCACTACCAATGGATGTTTTTGAGTATCTCAGAGGAAAATTAGGGGTCCTTCCCCTATCCAATATTTACTAAAGTAAGATACATGTTGCATCAATTCAAGGATTCATTAAAATATCTATTTTGTGAGTTGATGCTAGTGTTCACTCTTTAGGTGATGCCCGAAGTTGTGAAAAATGATTATGTATGCAATGAGATATAAGTACATGCTAGGTATGATCCACTGTATGAACAAATTTTTCAGAAGTATGTATCTTTAGCATTGTTGTCAAAGAGGGAGAACAAGCTATTGATGATTACAAAGAAATGAAGATTACTAATGAACACAAAGAGGGAGAAGATGGATAATTGATTATGAGAAGAAAAGAAAGATTGAAAGTAAGAATAAGAAGCTAAGAGGGAGGATACAAATTAAAGAATAGATGCTAAGAAGATAAATTTTTAAACAAGCATAGATGATAAAGTTCAGAGGGAGAAAAGGACAGAACACAGTGACCGAGAAGACTAA
>BSBK01003838.1:475000-525000 GCA_027943335.1 Chamaecyparis obtusa
GGAAAATATTATGTGGAAAACCCACAAACCAAGCTAGCAAATGAGTGTACATCAAATTATTCTTATATTCATTCAAGTATTGCTATGCTTCAACTACCTGACCTTTGAGATTCATCTAGAGGAATGTGTAGCTTTAAGATAGAGTTACTTCTTGAACCTTACAATAGGGTGAAATATGATCAAGATTTGTTTAGGCTATATCTTTGTTAGTCCCATTGTTAGGTTCTTATGGTTCATGGTTTGAATCTATTATGGTTGTGTAAGGGATTTGTAGATGCTTTTTCTAACATAATTATTGGACACCATGATTGGAACAACTGGTTGTTGGCTATTGTACACATGAATCATAACTGTCAATGGTTCTTTGTGTTGATCTATCTTTGAGATTTATTGTCCCAGCTTTAAAAGAGTGATAAAAGATATAGTGTGTGCTATCTTTTCCAAGTGTTTTATGGGTGCCATTATCTTCTAGGAGTAATTGCTAGAACCAAATTTTGTTCTTTGCCTCTAGTAAATATTGCAGACACAATCATCTTCTTGGTGAAGGGTTGCTTCCATCCCCATGAGGCACTATTGCATGGTTTCCATTCCCTTGTAGTATAGTGAACCTAATTTAATACAAGTGTGCCCTATTTTGGGATCCATAATTTATGGCCCCTACACTATGGTTATTAGCCTAAGACAGACCTATCTTTGCATATAATAAGAGGCCAACATGAAATACACATCTAGAAGTTGGGGGGTTGTTCCTTGTCCATAATTTATTATTTAAGTGCTAAGTGATGATGGGTATATCGTGTAATTCATACCTAGTGTGTCTCTTTATTTCTCTCCACAGTTCACATTAGGAGTATATGCTATAAAATACTAATGAAATCAACTATTGGTCAAATCTAATCAAAATTGCAATATAAGGATTAAAATAGATCTTGAAGAAATATGGGAACCATTTTTGACAGATCTGCAATGTCTCCAAATACTTTCAAATCATAATGGTAGGTGTTCAAATTTCATGAATATGGTAAAAAAAATCACTAACTTGCAACCCCAGGAGGAAATTTGGTGGAAACCCTAACTCCTTGATAACTCCTTCAAACCTTATGTGATTGACCTCAAATATGTATTGTAGCATGTTTAATGTGTCCTTCAAAAACCCTCCAAAAATCAAGCAAGAATTCACCAAATTGAGAGAGATATGCAATTACCAATTTGAACTCCCTACTCAGAATTATTTTGCCTTATTTATTGCCTTCTGAATGCTAAGATCATGTCATAATACTACTTGTAATGAAATGAATTGCAGAAGAGAAGAATATAATAGGATATATGCTGCAAGTACTTGATAATACTTAAGAATAATAATCTATTTTGAGGAGGAAAACCTCCAAAAGTCTCATAATACAATGATGATAAACTAACCTCTAGCTCCTATAGATACTATCCTTATGCCTTGAATGTCATCCAAGTAAACTTAGATACCGAAATATAACATCTTAGATGACTTGATGTAATATGCAGTCATGTTTGTTCTCTGATTTGTCTTTTTTTTATTATGTATGAGTTGTTTATAGAAGAAAGTAAAGAATAATGATCATACGTTGAGATATTATGGGAACTTAAAGGAAAGAATTCTTGGTGGGGTTATCATGTAATCAGTGAGTGATCCTTCATTCCCCTCAACTAATGACCCTTCAAAACTGGGTTATCATGCCATTAGTGAACGATCCTTCATTCTCCTAGTCTGCCCTGCATCCAAACATATTGGAAATACACAATACAATGATAACAAGTCTTTCACAATCCCCCTTCCCTCAAGAAACACTATCAACCATCCCTTCCACATAGCATTTCATTGTTGTATGAGTGGATTGTGCAGGAACAATTAACATTAAACAAGGAGAAAACTCCTCAACACATCTTGGAAACCACTGAATTCAATAATAAATGAAACCTAACACCAACACTATTCCTTCCATTCACTTCTACCAAGAATAAAGCATATAATCCATTCAAAATTACATATAATCATTAGACAGTTACATTTCTTGACTGTGTACAGGAACAATCACAACCAAAACGATCAAAAGTACTTTCACCCTTGCACAAGCTATTCCACACTTCAAGTAAAATGAGAAATATGCTATATCAAATGATTCATATTCATAGTAACCATTCAAAGGATCATTTTTTCAATGAACCCTCTGACTGTACCCTTGCGGTAAAGACTAGAAATTTACATGAAATTTACATTTTTTATTAGTAAAAGTGGTTTACATAGTTTCATATGATCTGTGATCAATCATTAACCTTGTCTCCATTCCTCTGGCATACACCTCAACTAGGCTTTTCACCCTAATCCTAACATCAATTACCATCTCATCATGGTCTATTCACCATGTTTCAACACCCCATTCACTTTGATCTATTCAACTTACACCATTCTTCTTCTCCAAGACTCAAAGGCTTGAAACAATATATGTGGTAAAAATTCATGAAATACTAAAGAAGACCTGCTATTTGTCAGACAAATCTTCATTGTCCCCCACAAAAAACTAAGTAATAAATACTCTACCCTTAATTTTTTTAACACTGCACCATATTAGATAAATTAGGTTCTATCACACATGGCATGAACTCTCTTCAAACTCACAATACGTTGCATGCGTAGTACAAAAATCATAAGATTCTAAAGAAGGCCTCACTCTTAATTAGTTATAAACATGCCATTGTTTCAATTTTTCTTGTGAGTTATGATAATTTTTGTAAACATGCCATTGCTTTAGTTTAGTGTATTCATTTTTGTCAAACAAATCTTCACTATCTTTTGATTGTCTTCTTTATATACTAGCATGTATTAATTGGCTGACAAATAAAGAAGCATTTAGACAATCGAAAGACAATGAAGATAATTTTAAATGTATCTAACACAAAAAAATTTTACAAAACTGAACCAATGACATGTTTACAAAAAAGAAATAGAGTGATAATAATATGTTGAAAATTGTATTCTGTTTAATACATGCCAAAGGACCAGTCCCAACAATTCTTAAACATACTTTATTTGATATGATGAATTCTTAAACAATTTAGGTTGGAGTAGACATAGTTATCACACAGTTTTTTGTGTCATACAAGGAAGATTTGGCTGATTAAGAGTGAGGCCTTCTTTAGAATCTCATGAGTTTTGTACTACACATGCAACATATTGTGAGTTTGAAGAGATTCTATGCCATGTGTGATTATTAAGTAATGGGAAAGTTATGATGATTTAATTGTAGAACTATTGGTAGGTATTTTTAGCTCATTATTTTGTAATGTAATTTTTCAATTTCATATATTTTATCTCATATTTATTAGGTGCATGAGATGAAGGTTGAATGTAAGAGTCTTATAATATTAAGTTACCTTTGGATCTCGAGTTTCTGATACTCCTATGATGATCTTTCTCAACAAGTATTTTATTCTATTGTTGTTTTTTGAATAACATATTGGGGAAATACAAAACTGTGTACTTCTACAGGATAGTGAACACAAAATTGAAGTATCAAACAAGACTTGATCAAGTTGCAGGTGGAACATGCACTCAAATAGTAAGTAATGTAGAATAACAAAATAAGTAATCTGTCATGTCTACATTTTGTTATTTTTTTAGGTTAAAAATTGAAATTTACAATTCGATAAAAGTACTGATGGGTGTTGTTCCCTGCACCCTCAAAAAGTGTTAGATAGGCATATTTGTCATTTTAAGATCAAAGATAAAGGCCCTCTTTTTTATGCACGCACACGCACACACACAACATATACAACCTTCACCATGTAGATTTGCCTAAGCACTACTAGGACCTTATACCCTGCAACAAATGTATTTATTGTGAAAATCATCACAAGTCCATTTGTTGCCGGGTCTAGCTCCCAGTAGTGCTTGGTCAAATTTGATGCACTGTAGGGATAATATTTTGTGTATAATATATATGATATTTTATTTTGATTAGGTTATTGATAATCTAATTGAAGAAGGATCATGTCAAACAATCCAAGTGAAGAAGGTAACAAGGATACAATCAATAGATTGTGGTCTAACTTGAAAAGAAAAGGCAATGGAAAATGTTATTGTCCTTGCAATATTTGTAAAGACTTAAACACTAGAAGATTGCTAATAAAAATAGCTAAGAGACATTGTAGGGATAATGGTCACATTGAAGGAGGGTTTGATTATCATGAATTGGTAAGTTTTTCATTATATTTATTTAACAATTAATATATATGAAATACACTTTATGATGAGATCATTATCATGGTTTATTTTTGTTCATCATTTTTATATAGGTCAACCTCCACAGGGGAGCACGTGATATGGACCATGGAGGTGTGATTATGGATAATATGGCTTTGGAAGTGGAGGATCATGGAGGTGTGAATATTGAAGCTCAAGATTATGATCCCATGGAAGATGACGATGATGTGCCAGATGATGGTACTAATACATTGATCCATGACACATTTGGTATTGGTTCAACTGATGATGATGATATGGATGATGTTGATGTCATCCATGATATACCTCTACTTGAGAAGGTAGCCACGATCCTTTACGAAGGCTCCCAAACAACTCTTCTCTCTATTGTATTGTTGTTGTCGAACTTAAAGGTTATGAATGGTTTATCCAACACAACAATGGCACGTATGATAAAGTATGTCATATATGTCATTATAGTAATTAAAGGGTGAAACATATACCATAAATATTGTTAATATTAATAACTTATATTTTTTTCTATAGATTGATAAGTGATTTTTTGTTACCACCATCGAATATTCTCCCTTGCTCATACCAAGAATTATGTGCCACTATGAAAGATATTGGAATAGAGTATCAAGCAATAGAGTCTTGTCCCAATGATCATATTATTTATCATAAAGAATATGAATTTGCAACAAAATTTCCTAAATGTCATACGAGTAGATATCAAATAGATCAAATAACAAAAAAGTTGGCTCACAAGGTTCTTTATTACATCCCCATTATACCACATTTGCAAAGATTATTCAGGTGTAACTGGCACAATTTATGGATTACCATGCACACAATAGGAGTCGAGATGAAATTATTTGAATGCCTATGGATGGTTATGTATTTAAGGACATAGAGGAAAAGTGGCCGCACTTTATCGAAGAACCTCAAAATCTCAAGGTTTCAATGGCAGCGGACGGTGTCAATCCATTTGGAGAGCTAAGATTTGTTTACTTTGTTTGGCCTATTTTTATCATCAACAATAACATTCCTCCATGGATGTCAATAAAGAGGGAGCACATTATGTTGGAAATGATTGTTCTAGGTATTTGATCATTTAATAGTTATCTGCATGTAATTATAAATCTTAGAGTAAAATGGTCACAATAATTATGTAATGTTATTGTTCATTCAACTAGGTAAATACCAAGTTAAAGACATGAATGTATATATTGAGCCTCTTATTGATGAGCTGGTGGAGTTATGGAATGGTGTCACTATGTATGACATCTCTAGACCAATAGGAAACAAACAATTTCAATTCCATCCAATGCTTGTATGGACAATACATAATGCCCCAGGGCTAACACATTTTTCTAGTATGTTATGGTGAATTCAAGTTGCACATGATAATTCTAAAAATAAAAATTAACATATTTAATCCAATTATATCATTATCTTGTAGGTCTTCAAATAAAGGGAAAATTTACATGTCCAATTTGTGGTCCAAAGATGAAATCTCGTCATTCAAAAATTTTAGGAAAGCAGGTGTTTGATGAGCATAGACACTTTCTCCACAAAAATCATAACTATCGAATTACCTAAAAACATCTTTTCAATGGGAAAGAAGAGACTACATCTAAGCCATGAAGAATGACACCTTGCCTATGGAAGTTGGAATATAATAGAATTAATCGTCAAGGTACTACCATTCTACCTAATGGTTTATGTTTGGAATTTGTATATTTATATTGTGTTTTGTTTGCTGATTATGTGATTGATGATCGTGAATGTCATCAAGGCAATACTACTGAGCACCTTCCAAAGGGACTAAAAATTTATCCTAGACAATTTAGTAGGTTACCCTACTATGAGCAGCTACAAATTGTGCATTTGTTTGATACTATGCATATTGGAAAGAATGTAATGGAGACATTGTGGAAGATATTGGATGGAAGGCGTGACAAAGGAAAAATTGTCAAAATTTGTAGAGACATTCATGAATCCAATCATGCAATGAAAAATTCCATTGAATCAAAAAGAAATGGAGAACGGATTAATATAAGTGCCCTTCCTTGGTTATTAACAGAACAACAAAGTGATACCATAAAAGTGGTCATATGAAAAATTCAATTTCCCGGGATTTGCTGCAAACATAAGCAGTACCATATTAAAGAAAAGTGAATTTGGGCCAAGGTTGAAAATGCATGATTGGCATACCTTCATCAAGGTAAGTCATGTTCTTTTGTGTTTACAATATATTTGTAAATTGCATGTACTTCTCATTATATTATATGAGAAAAGAATGACATGATTATTTTTATAATTGTTGCAGTACATGCTACCCCTATCTCTCCTAGAGAACTTAGACAATAACATAAAACAAGTGATATATGATCTTGGAATACATGAGGTAAGCAATGATATCTATTCAATTTGTTGTATATATTGTAAAGTCTCGTGTTTATATATTTTTGTGTCTTGAATGTCTTGTAGGTGGTTGTCATCTAAAAAAATCTATAAAGAAGATATAAAATATTGGAAAAGAAGAATTCCTCATCTAATGTGTGAAATAAAAAAGTGTCTACCTTCAACCTTTTTCAATTCACAAGAACACTATCTCATACACCAAGTTAAGGAGATTGAAATGTGTGGACCCGTACACACTCGGTCAATGTGGATGGTTGAGAGGCACTTGAAATTTTTGAAGGCTTTGGTTCGGCAAAGAGCACATCCTAAGGGTTCTATGGTGGAGGGATATATGGTATACCAGACTATGGTGTATGTTACTGAATATCTTCCTAAGCTTGCAACAAAGATCCATATAGATCGCATTTGGGATCTCGACGCCATTAGAAAATTCGAAGGGGAGTACTTGGTGGGGAAAGGTAGAATGAGGAAAGTGAGAGGTAATAAATTATAAGATGTTATTTTAGCTATTAATTAATTGTTAATCTTCAAAATTAATCGGTTGTAAGTTATCTATTTATTTTGTATACAGTTGCTCGAGAGTGGGATGCAATACATTTGTATATTGCAAACAATCACGATTGGATGACACTATGGATTGAACGATGTCATCATTTAGGTCACACATTAACATCGGAAGTTGTGTCTTCATTGGTTAATGAAGCTCATCGTAATGAAGATCCAAATGTTACACAAAGGGAAATAGATTTAGCACATGGTTTAAGAGATTTCCAGATACGTATAAATTTGTTAATCACTCATATGTTTATGAGCTCTTGATACATTAATTTATACATGTTTGACATATTTTTGTAGGTCAAACACCACAAGGCTATGTTTTGCAATGGTCATAAATTTCGCATCAAAAAGTTGGATGACACAAAGAAAACTTGTGATTCTAGGATAAGTGCAGTCTTTTAGGTGACTAATATTTCATCTAGAAATGACTTACATCCTCAAGAATCTGAAAATTGATACTATGGCATTTTGGATGATATACTTGAGTGTGACTTTAATTCCTTCAGATTAGTTCTCTTCGTCGTCAAATGGTACAGGCTACGACTTAATCAAAATAATCCTGATAGAACTATTATTGAACATGACAATGGATTTTCAATGATTAATACAAGGTGGTTTGAGCCAGTTGGAGATGAGCCCTATGTTCTTCCAAGCTAATGTGAGTAAGTATTTTACTCAGAGGTTCCACATAAATCGGGTTGGTTGTTTTTTGTTAGACATGATCCAAGAGGAAGGCTGATGAGGTATAATGTGATGGAAGAAGAAGATTGCAAACAACTAGAAGATGATGTAGATGATGATCACAAACAACAGTTAGTCGATGATGTTCTTGACACAACTTTTCTTGAAGAAGAAGAAGATGATTATGATGATGCTACTGATGATGATGATGATGATGATGATGTTGATGCCGATGCAAATGATGGTGGTGGTGATAATGTCGATGAAAATGATGATCACGGTGATGAGTTGGATGAAGAATATGATGAATGACATGAATGAAATGTACAGTTACATGATCACTGCTTAATCTATTTAATATTGATTTCTTGATAGAAATGTGCATTTATCATGTGATCAATGTTTAATCTAATTAATTCATGATGTACCTTTTAATATTTTTAATTCATATGGGATGCTTATAGTTTTTAATGTACTTACTATGTGGTTTTGAGTATATGTATCATGAATTTTTTAGCTAACATTAGATAATTGAATTACATATGTAGGTACCCGGACACCTTTCATGAGCATCCCACATAGTCTCATGGATCGACAGGTATAAGTCAATACAGCCTATAGAGATTAATGTATTTCACAATTTGCAAAATATCTCACATTACTTGCCATCTCTCTCATTTGATGGAGTGCAAGTAGCAGCAAATAGGTATTTTTCAGATGTGTCTTCCTCGAGCAAAGAAAGTGAGTCATGTAGTATCTCTGAATTAGGAAGATCAACTAGAGGTCAAAATACTAGAAGGAAATTCAATAAACGCATGAAATTTTTCCTTGCTCAAGGGAGGTCATGTTCTTATGATGATGAGAGAAAAGGTGACATCGAGGTGCCCTCTAGGTACCAAAATCTATACAAACAATGGGTCCCCAAGGAACTTCCTCCAATAAACACTGATTTTAGTGTTAAAGGCAAGACATATCATATTGCACCATCACCAATACATGGTTTGGGCCTATTTTTCATGGATGGAATAAAGGTCTCTTACAACAAAGTTGTTGAATTGATGGAGTATGTTGGACCTTGTTACGATTACAAACGTTGAATGTGAATTGTTCAATATAAAAAAAGTATGCATAGGTATGCACTCTTGGCAAATTATATTCAACAAAAAGACAATGAGAAAAGTAAAAGAGTGGCTATATACATTGACGAAAGGCCAAAAGCATCAGGGAATATTGTAGGTTTTATATGTCAACTATTAAGCAACCCAATTTCATATTTGAGGCACATGAGGGAAATCATGTATTTGTATGTGTGATAAAATCAATAAGTGCAGGGGAAGAGTTGCTTATTGATTACAATTTGAATCGTATAGATACAAATGATGTCACTATCATTAGGGTGCAGGTACATACTATGTACCATTAAATAATTGAGTTTTTTTGCCAGCCACATTTAGAGAGTTTCCTCACCATCCACCTCATCTCCATCATCATCTTCTAATGGAATTTATTAATGTAGTCATTTCTAATTATTGGTTAACTTTAAATAATAACACAAGGCCACAATATGTAGCAACCAAGTAGAGGGGACAATGATGATCGTGCATGCACTTCTTCCTAGCAGGTAAACCTCTTTGTTATTGTACTAAAAATTAGATAGAAGCAAAATGTTAAATAAAGTTTTTTATTATTTTATTTTCATCACTGTTTCAGATTAATTCTAATAGTGTTAGTAATATTGTTGTCATAGACAGTTGGTCCTAGCAGAGAAAGGGAAAGGAACCCGCAGTCCCTGAAGAGGAGTCCTTGATGAGGACCTAGCTATTGATTTCACTACATGTGATGACCCAGCCTTTGCAATTAAAAAATGCCTCCACAAAATTGGAAAAAGAGTGGTTGAATTGGCATCTATATTCCCTCTGACTCCTGAGTCACAAAAGAGGGCAACTAAACTAATGCACCTATCTCAAAATTACAAAGTATTAATGTAATTTTTAATTATAACAAAAGTTCAATAATAGTTTTTATGTTATACTGGTCTTTTATGTCATTAAAAAATAAGCGGATGTGTTTCTTTTACAGCTTTTTTTGCATAATTTTGATCCTCACGGCCATGATGAGGGTATTGCAGCTGGTTTAGGTAGATCGCATGTTGGACTATATTTTTTTTAACTCTCTAACAATATTGTCCATGCTAATCACTGCTTTTATTATGCTCTAACAATCTTATTCTTCAGCACATGTCAATGATCATTTACTATCACCATCTCATACGATGGTAGGATCAAATGTACTGTATCATGTAATGTCAGCAACACGTAGCATGGCCACAGATACCATGGCACCACCTACTCATACATAGATTTTATTTTCTCTGTCATTATATATATGTTTATTTCCCTTGAAGTGTTCTTTCTTAGGGCCATTTCATAATGGATTCAATTTATGCAACAGGGGATGCATCACTTGATGGTGATTTTCCTGGATGTACTAGTATTCCTAGTATAGGAACAATGAAGGATTGTATATTGCTTGTGAGTGACAAAGAAGGAGTTCCCTTGAAAATAGAAAAATGTTTAGGTACTTTAAAGATTGGACCTTTGTTTTACTATACAATCATATGTTAATTACACCTTGCATTCAATATGAGAAGCTTACATCTATTGTATTCTTATTTTATACTATTATATCCTTCAACTAATGATCCCATGATTATTTTGCAGGGAATGATGTTTTTTATAGTAAACTTAATGACGAGTATTTGCAAATATTTGGGCCCACCATCTATACAGGGTGGAACATCATATCTAAACTAAAACCCCAATCCACTATTTTGATTTCATATCATTGCTAGGATAGTTATCTTTACATCCATTTCTTAAACTATATTAAAGGTAATTTCACTTTGTTTTTTAATCTAACACTATTTTTTTTCTTAAAAGGTGGAAAACCCAAAATCAAAAGTTAAAGGATGCTCTCATAGAGAGTATGACAAAAAAATTTGGACCTCATGCATTTGAGAAGGGTAAGATCCTTCAGAAAGCTAGGTTATGTTCGAGGTATATTAGGGACCAGTACATGTGTACATTAACCAAAAACATGAATTACCAGTGCTCCCCCTTGTATTCCTAATTTAGAGTGGAAATCTCTTATTCTGGATGCGAATGAGAAAACTGAAATAAAAAAAGGAAATACACCACCAGAGAACAGAAGAAGGTATGTGATACTGTTAAGAATGTAATTGTGTACTAAATACTCTTCATATTTATATGAACTAACATATTTAAATCTCTTCATAGATTGCCTGACACATCAAAGGCAACAAAGGCAAGACTACAAAAGCATGGGCAACACAAGCTAGGCTCTGGCGGTTATTCCAAACTTGTTGCACGAGTTGTAAGTGTTAGTATTGTCAGAATTAAATGAGAAAAAATATAATATGTAGATGGATTTTAACACTGAAAATAATACTTTGATCTTTATAATATTTATTTATAATTTGAAATCTTTTTTTTTTTATGAAACAATAAAATAAAATTTGATGATACCAAGCAAAAATGGAGGGCGCGGAGTTCAATATAAGTCTCACAAAAGAGGACAAGAGAATTGGCTTCCAACAAGGCTATAAAGCCATGGCAAAAAGACTAAGAAGTGCACAAGGTTCTATTGATGGATCTGTTGCGGTAAGTAAGCTAAATAGATGATATTTCAAATTTAATTATTTACCAATTAGTTTATTTGATGATAAGTTCCAACATAAAGTGAGTAAATTTGTTTTAAGTAAGAAAATAATGATAACAAGAATGCGTATGAAATTGAAATGCACCTTGCCGATTCTGGTCATACAGAACTTGTACGTGTTGATGACAATGAGGATGTGCATCAGAGTAATACAAGTAAACATCTTAAATTGATTAGTGTAGTAATACAAATTGAATTATAATTGGTGTTTGGATTAATGTAACAATTTGTATTGCAGCTGTAGAGAGGGTAGAGGCCATTGTTAATGAGCAGGTTGAGGTTGAGGCCGAGGCCACACAAACTGACCTCAATGTTGATGATGTAACTAGATCAAGTAAAGAGCTATACGATTATGGCCTTTAAAGTACTGAAATACTTTAGAATGTTTTTAATGTTTTTAATTATAATAAATTTTTTTTAATTTAACCCTTTTATATGTTATTGCAGATGACCCCCCTTTGCATCAACAGAGAACTAGGCGTGCATTGAGATCTAATGAGAGGGGAGATGATCATGATGAAATCGATGTTCCTCTTAGCGATTACTTCTTAAAAACTAGAAATCAAAAGAAAAAAAAGAAATGATTGTCATCTATGCACCTTAATTGATAATGACTGATTTTTATATGCCAATGAATTTAATTATGTGGTATTGAATGTTCATAAATTTTATAATGTTTTAATCAATGTTATCATGTGATAATTAATGAATGTTAAATTTTATTAATGTGTTAATGAATGTTATCGTGTGATAATTAATGAATGCTAAATTTTATTAATGGATGAAATAATGAATGAATGTTAGATGTTAACGGGGAATTTAGAGTGATGCTAGGGGCCGGGGGGTGGGGCCAAATGAGCTTCCACCTTCATGTGGTTGGCCATGTTTAGTATAGAATATAAAACTATTCTTGAAACAAAGTGAAGCTCAATAAGATTGTTCCTTATATAGGGTCTCAAGTGTAGCCTTTATCCCACTCTCAACATTGCAAGGCTTCAAGTAGTATTATGATATTGGTTTCTCCATCTCCCACTGACATCTTGTCTTTCTCCTAAGAACTCTTATTGAGCTCTGATACATGGATGAGAAGAAGATGTCCCTTACAGGCTGCACATATATAATATGGTAGATCTAGGGAACAAATATACTACAACATAGAATGAGTCAACTTGAATCTATAGTTTCTTCATTCACAATGAAAATTCAAATTTCAAGGCATATTTTAGTTTAATATTCATATTCATCTTCATCATGATCATAGCCATCACGGTCATCATTTGGCTCAACTTCATTTGAACCACACTCCATGTTGGGTACCATTAGGCATGGAGTGTGGTCATACCCATGTTACCATAATAATGAGTTAGCCTATAAATTTATGAATAAAATACCTCATGTATCATATTTATAATACTGCAGGTGCACCTGGGATTGGCCCAGGCACCCAAGTTCCTACCAAAGGAATCCAATTCGAACCCAGAGGAGAACAAAAGTAGAACCGAAACCCAGCCTCAAACAAAGAACCAGATAACTTGGATTTTTTCTAATTCAAGTTTATTTATGAATTCTTCTCCAATTCCAACCTAATTATTCCATATTTTGTTTTCCAATTTTCCTTCTTCCTCACTCCAAATTATGTTATGTTGTTATTTCCTTTTACTAATTGTGCTATTTCAAGGATCACCACCCATGACTTGGTTAAGATGATGAATGTTGTCAATGCCTTTATTACCAAGGAATCACCGCCCACCATTAATGAATATTAATGAGTATTGTTTCCTAAGGGTAATCGTTGTTTGTGTATGCTGATCACCCAAGTCTTTGGCTGTGATTTGCATGATGTGAGGTTTGTCAGAAGTGGGGGTATGACATGCTGGTTGGATTATAACATATTGACACTTACACCATGAAGCACATTGAGAAACATTGAGAAACAACATCAAGACTTGAGAATCAAAACAAGAAAAGAATGAATGTGAAGCTTACATAGGTAAACAAAAATACCACTCTGGAAATTTTTCAATCTGGCCAATTCACCTATACTAGAACTCAATGAATTCAAGATACAACAAATAGAAGAAAAGTTTCTTCAAGACCATGAATGATCAACAACATTCCATGATTATATTAAAAATATTTTACATCAAAAAACAAAACACTAATCTATAATATCATTAAGCCATAAAATATATCTTTAAAGTTTAGAAGCATCACAAAAACTTTCAAGAAACATAGTACTATCCAAAATGAATACCCTCCAAATGATTATGATTATGTTGATGTTGATGTCTATAATTTATGTCTAATGATTATGATTATGATGATGTTGATGTTGATGTTGATGTTGATGTTGATGTTGATGTCTATAATTTATTTCACTTACTGATGCTTGCCTAGATTGAATTTTGAATTGCCAGGCTGGAGAACACTTTCAAAGTTCAGGGTCTGTTCTACATGATACTCTTAGTTACAACTCAAATGCAACTCAACATATTTTTGATGTTGGGAAACCCACTGTAGAAAATCATCCACATGTGAAATTTAATGTTGTGAATCTTGGCATTGTTAATGTTATTACTTTTCCTCACGTTTCATATTTATGAAAATGTTTCTTGGCACTATCTTGTTTTTCAATTCCTATATTTACAGCTTTTTAGATCATTAACATAAGCATTACATGTCTTTGTTCAAAGTTTATTCTAACACTATATTATATCTTATTCTTATTACAATGTTATTTGTTGTGGGGCAGGAGGTCAATCTTCATTGTCTTCATTGTGGGGGACAGTGAAGATTGCTCTAACAAATAGCAGGTCTTCTTTAGTATCTTATAATAACATGCTAAACTGATAAAGGTGTTATGTGCATTTTATTTTCCAATTACTAATAGATTAAGCATATTATTACTATGCTTATTATTCTCTTTAAATGCATTTAAACAAATTTACAAAATTGAACCAATGGCATGTTTACAACAAAGGTCTCCAAACTAATTTCTTTCCCTTTCAATGGTTTCCAAGATGTGTTGAGGAGTTTGTTCCTTGTTTAATGTTAACTTTTCTTGCACAATCTACTCATACAACAATGAAATGCTATGTGGAAGGGATGGTTGATAGTGTTCCTTGAGGGAAGGGGGATTGTGAAAGACTTGTTATCATTGTATTGTGTATTTTCAATATGTTTGGATATAGAGCAGACCGGGAGAATGAAGGATCACTCACTGATTGCATGATAACCCGATTTTGAAGGGTCACTCGATGAGGGGATAGTCAAGTTCCAAATGATTGGTTCATTGGAGGACCCTATTTCTTTGTATTAATTTCTATTCAAATTGGATGCATGGATTTCTTGTGAATTATCAGTTTCTATGTATCCTGTAACTGCATCCGTAAATGTGCATATACTTCTCTATGGTTGTAAGCCACTTAGGGATCAAAATAGAGAAAATAAATCAAAATCATTCTTTGTCCTATCTCCTTTTAACAAAGTCTCAACTATCAATGATACAATACATTTGATGCCCTCAGATACCAATACAAATGGCACCTAGCTAGAAGCTCATAGGCTGTCCATTTGATAACCATAGTCAACATTTTAAAAAAATGGATATCCTTGAGCACAAGCACCAATAACATAAAATAATGGAGTTAAAGCACGGGCTAAGTCATGACACCAGTAGACTACAATTATTTTAGTGGGCATATCAGCAATATACAATGGTGTCATTAAATGTGCCAGTAATATCAACAAATGTGAATCCAAACATTTGAAAACCAATGGCATGTTTACAACAAAGGTCTAATAGAACTTCCAACAATCCTTAAACATACTTTGTTTGATATGATGAATTCTTAAACAATTAAGGTTGGAGTAGACATAGTTATCACACTTTTTTTTTTGTGGTACAAGGAAGATTTGGCTAGGTCAAATCTTCCTTCGTGCTAGCAGTCTACATAATTAGACCTTTATTAACAATTCATCATATCAGATAACTAGCTAGTATGTTTAAGAATTATTGGGACTATTCGTTTGGCATGTATTAAACATAATAGAATTTTTAGCATATTATTATCATTCTATTTCTTTGTTGTAAACATGTCATTGGTTCAGTTTTGTAACTTCACTTTTGTATGAGTGGATTGTGCAGGAATAGTTAACATTAAACAAGGAGAAAACTCCTCAACACATCTTGGAAACAATTGAATTCAATAATAAATGAAACCTAACACCAAAACTATTCCTTCCATTCACTTCTACCAAGAATAAAGCATTTAATCCATTCAACATTACATATAATCATTAGACAGTTACATTTCATGACTATGTAGAGGAACAATCATGACCAAAATGATCAAAAGTACTTTCACCCTTGCACAAGCTATTCCAAACTTCATGTAAAATGAGGAATATGCTATATCAAATCATTCATATTCATAGTAACCATTCAAAGGATCATTTTGTCAATGAACCCTCTGACTGTACCCCTACGGCAGAGAAAGGAAACCTCAAAATAGAGAAAGGAAACTTAGTAAAACTAGTCTATGCCGCTGTTTGTGAGGGTATAGTCATGATAAGTGGCTCTCAAACCTCTCCAAACATGTAAGATTGTCTTTAAATACTTTATTGATCTCTTCTAAACATTAACCAAATCAAACCTACATTTGAATCCACACACAATAACCCCAAAATGAAGGGTTTTGTATCCTTTAATGAATCCAAACATTTCAAAACCAATGGCATGTTTACAAAAAAGGTCTAATAGAACTCCCAACAATTCTTAAACATACTTTATCTGATATGATGAATTCTTAAACAATTATGGTTGGAGTAGACATAGTTATCACACAGTTTTTTGTGTGGTACAAGGAAGATTTGGCTAGGTCAAATCATCCTTCGTGCTAGCAGTCTATAGAATTAGACCTTTATTAACAATTCATCATATCAAATAATGTATGTTTAAGAATTGTTGGGACTGGTCCTTTGGCATGTATTAAACAGAATAGAATTTTCAGCACATTATTATCATTCTATTTCTTTGTTGTAAACATGTCATTGGTTTAGTTTTAATCTACAGGTGTCGTGCCCTAGCCCATGATTT
Organism: Chamaecyparis obtusa; assembly: GCA_027943335.1. Classification (NCBI taxonomy): domain Eukaryota; kingdom Viridiplantae; phylum Streptophyta; class Pinopsida; order Cupressales; family Cupressaceae; genus Chamaecyparis; species Chamaecyparis obtusa. The sequence goes on from BSBK01003838.1 coordinate 491,737, forward strand.
ATTTCCATTATTTGATGTTATTGGTGCTTGTGCTTAAGGATATCGATTCACTATTTTGAAATGTTAACTATGGTTATCAAATGGAAAAAATAGAAAAAAAAATTAACACAATTTTTTTTTACAAAACTGAACCAGTTGTATGAAATTGTCAATCACATAGCATTTCACTGTTGTATAAGTAGATTGTGTAGGAAAAATTAATATTAAACAAGGAGAAAACTCCTCAACACATCTTGGAAACCATTGAATTTAATAATAAATGAAACCTAACACCAACACTATTCCTTCCATTCACTTCTACCAAGAATAAAGCATTTAATCCATTCAACAGTACATATAATCATTAGACATTTATATTTCCTAAGTGTGTAGAGGAACAATCACGACCAAAATGATCAAAAGTACTTTCACCCTTGCACAAGCTATCCCAAACTTCAAGTACAATGAGCAATATGCTATATCAAATCATTCATATTCATAGTAACCATTCAAAGGATCATTTTGTCAATGAACCATCTGATTGTACCCCTGCGGCAGAGAAATGAAACCTCAAAATAGAGAAAGGAAACTTAGTAAAACCAGTATATGCCACTATTTGTGAGGGTACAGTCATGATAAGTGCCTCTCAAACCTCTCCAAACATGTAAGATTGTCTTTAAATACTTTATTGATCTCTTCTAAACATTAACCAAATCAAACCTACATTTGAATCCACACACAATAACCCCAAAATGAAGGGTTTTGTATCCTTTAATGAATCCAAATATTTCAAAACCAACGGCATGTTTACAACAAAGGTCTAATATAACTTCCAACAATTCTTAAACATAATTTATCTGATATGATGAATTCTTAAACAATTAAGGTTGGAGTAGACATAGTTATCACATAGTTTTTTGTGTGGTACAAGGAAGATTTAGCTAGGTCAAATCATCCTTCATGCTAGTAGTCTATAGAATTAGACCTTTATTAACAATTCATCATATTAGATAAAGTATGTTTAAGAATTTTTGGGACTAGTCCTTTGGCGTGTATTAAACAGAATAGAATTTTCAACATATTATTATCATTCTATTTCTTTGTTGTAAACATGTCATTGGTTTAGTTTTAATCTACTAGTGTCGTGCCCTAGCCCATGCTTTATCTCCATTATTTGATGTTATTGGTGCTTGTGCTCAAGGATATTGATTCACTTTTTTGAAATGTTGACTGTGGTAATCAAATGGAAAAATAGAAAAAAAATTAACAAGAATTTTTTTTACAAAATTGAACCAGTTGTATGAAATTGTCAATCACATAGCATTTCATTGTTGTATGAGTGGATTGTGCAGAAACAGTTAACATTAAACAAGGAGAAAACTCCTCAACACATCTTGGAAACCATTGAATTCAATAATAAATGAAACCTAACACCAACACTATTCCTTCCATTCACTTCTACCAAGAATAAAGCATTTAATCCATTCAACATTACATCTAATCATTAGACAGTTACATTTCCTGACTATGTACAAGAACAGTCATGACCAAAATGATCCAAACATTTCAAAATAGTGAATCGATATCCTTGAGCACAAGTACCAATAACATCAAATAATGGAAATAAAGCATGGGCTAGGGCATGACACCAGTAGAATGCAGTCATTTCAGTGAGTATTCATGATCAAATAAAATGCAATGCATTTGAAATTTGCGGTCGAATATGATGCTAGAGGCTCAAAAGACGTTGCCCGTCAAAGATACCAATAAAAGATGAATAAATCACATACCTTCTCTCGTGTTTGGCTTTCACGAAGGAAGCTTTGATATCCAAATCTTCCTTGTACCACACAAAGAACATGCCATTGGTTCAGTTTTGTAAAAAAAAAAATTGTGTAATTAGTAATTGGCAGATTAAATGCGGATAACACCTTTATCAGTTTAATCAGCATGTTATTATCATATCAGATAAAGCATGTTTAAGAATTTTTGGGACTGGTCCTTTGGCGTGTATTAAACAAAAAGCATATTATTATCATTCTATTTCTTTGTTCTAAACATGCCATTGGTTCAGTTTTGTAAATTTGTTTTTTGTGTTAAATTTATTTTTTGTGAGGAGGGGTCTTCTTCTAAGGAGATTGATGAAGATTGTGCAACTCAAAAACCAATTCATAAGGTACCAATCATGTTTTCTATTCACTTGTATTTTTGGATTAGTAAATCTCCTTATAAGTTTCATGTCCTTTCTTTTGATTACTATTAACATTCAACATTCTTTACATTTTAGAACATGTAGTGTGTTTTTTGAGTATTTTACCAAATCAACTTTTAACATAAACCGAAAACACCAAACTGATATCTTGCCCTTTCAACTTGACAAAATATTTTCATTTGACCAATAACTGCAAGCAACTAAATGATAAATCCACATACCTGTATCTTTGTAAAATACCTGGAACATCAAAAAGATGGCTAAGTGGCTGCCGCGATGATTTTTATCTACTGAATATGGGGAAAAAAGCACCAAAAAGAATCGAATAGAAAACATGATTGGTCATTTCAGAGAGCATTCATGATCAAATAAAATGCAATGCCTTCTCTTGTACTCGATCAGCTTTCACCCGCTCCTTTTCTCTACAATCAAAATAAAAATGATTTGGTCATTTCAAAATAATGAATCAATATCCTTGAGCACAAGCACTAATAACATCAACTATTTTGATATGTGGGTACCCTAATGTTGGCAAGAGCTCTTTTATTAATAAGATTACTTTGCAAGCTTGAAGAAATGATATATTTTGACAAATGAAGACTGGAAAGATGATGATATTCTTGAGATCATGGATGGACACAATGTTGCAGACTTTATTGATCCAGATATCTTGCAGAGGCTTGAAGCACTGGAGATGGAAGAAGGGCTTAGGATGGTAGCTGAGGGTGACAAGGATGATGAGATGGGGGAAGTGGAGTTTAATCTGGATGAAAAGGAAGCTTTGACTACAATTAGGAAGAATAATAAGATGCTTATCGTTGAACACGGATTGAAGAAGAGTACTGCAGAGAGTAGGCCTACCGTACCAAGGAAGTTTGACAAGATCAAGGAATATGACTTAAACAGAATGAGAAGACATCTTTCTAGCTTGGGCCTATAATTTTTGACAATTGGGGTAGGATCCAGACCCAGGCTAGAAAGATGTCTTCCTTTATGTTGTGGATAGGCTCTGCTGCTGCAACAACTACAGACTGCGATGTAGATATCACAACAACTGAGAAACATAAATGTAGGCATCATGGTCACAATTTTTTGGAGACACAACATAATTGAGTGGTATACCTAGACAAAGAAAAGCAACCACTACTCCTCTAGTTGTAAGTTGACACTGCGGGATCCAAAAACCATAGATTCCTCATCTATGGTTTTTGGATCCCGCAGTGTCAACTCAGAACCGAAGGAGTAGTGGTTGTTTTTCATTGTCTGGGTATACCACTCAATTATATTGTGTCTCCAAAAAAATTTGACCATGATGCCTACATTTATTTTTCTCGGTTGTTGTGTCACAGGACTCCTTATGACTCTTTACTACCCTTTACAATCCCTAAGAATACATCTTAGAGGTCTTAAAATGTCGTAAAGGGTCATAAGAGGCTCCTAGGAGGGGCCAGATGAGCTTCCACCTTCACGTGGTTGGCCCTGTTAAGTAGAGAATGTTAAACTATTCTCAAAACAAAGAGAAGCTCAATAATTTAAGGTCTCAGTCCACAGAGATGCTGAAAAAACAATCGGAATCAATGATGGAGAGTTTTTACATTCTGAGAAGATGTATATGGAGTGGAGGCTAGATTGAGTACCAGTGCAGAGATGATGATTTAGTAACCTACATCTATAAAACCTTCACAAATATCCCTTCTTTGGCCTCCACTCATACCTCTTCTTAGAATCTAGAAACTTTGGATAATGTTTCTCATCCATGCACGAAATGTGCTAGTGATCGTATAAAATTACTTCAGGCCTCCAATATTGATGAGCTGCACAAGTGTAAAATGTTTTTGTGAGAATGGGATCAATTATATTGGATACTTTTCAATGCACATAAATGTAAGGTGATGATTAATCTCGACGATCGATGGGTATAAGTCTTCCAGGCCTTACCCAATAGCTAGGACTAAAGATAACACAGCTCAAGAGATCATCATAGTTGGTCTCTTTCTTCAGTCTATATTATTGACAAAATGTTTTACCTTTCATTAGTTCATCGAATTCAGGGATTTGAAACAATTTAATAGAATATTTTCATGTATAACGTACATTATTTTAGTTTGACATTGAACAAATTTATATACTTCATGCACTTGTATACTACGAGGACGGCCATAAAGAAGCATCCCCTCCCGTGGCTTCAGTAATGTAGGTCATGAGAGGAGATGCTTCTTTATCGCCCTCCTCATAGTCTACAAGTGCACAAAGTAGATAAATTCATGCAACGTCAACTTAAATAATATACGCTATCATGAAAATATTCTATTAAATTCTTTCAAATCTCTGGATTTGATGAGCTAATGAAAGGTAAAACATTTTGTCAATAATATAGACTGAAGAAAGAGACCAACTATGATGGTATCTTGAGCTTTGTTATCTTTAATGTGCATATCCGTCATTTTTTTGACACTGAAGAAAATATTTTCGACATTGGTGCTATACATCTAATAGACCCTCCTATCAGAGTCTATCTCTTATAGAGAAAAATTAAGCTGAATTATGGAATCAAATTAACCCAATAAGTGATCCATCCTATACAAAATTGGAATTATAATAATTTGATGGATCCCAAGGGTCTCAAGAATCCCTTTGATAATGTAATGAAGGGCCATCATACTGTTTATTAGAAATAAACTAATAAAACTATTAAAATTTATCAAAAATCTATGTATAAAATTGGGTCTACTTGGAGAAGGCATAACTTTCTAGTCCTATCTCCGAATTGAGAATTTCTTGATGCGTAAGGGGAGGCATCATAAAAATTTCAAAAGGGTAAAGTTAGATAAGAAATGTAATGGGTTTAGGTTCCAATGTTGAAACCTAGGCTCTGATACCAAGTGTCATGCCCATAAATTTGCACCCAAAAACACACCAATTTTTTTAATTTTTTTTTAGGTTAGAAGCTTATGTTTTAGATTAACCATCAAGTCTAAGACTTATATTGATTTAATATTCATTCTCTCTGTCGCAAGTGCATTAATCAATAGGTTAAAAGAAATCTCCAATTCTATTGGCCACTAGAGTGTTGCATAACCAAAGTTCGTGGATGAGTTGAAAGAACAGAACTAGATTTACATTCATACCTAGGTGATGTATCTAGTTTTTCATAGTGGGATCATAATAACCTCAAGGCACAATAAGTCCTAGTATGATTATCTTCCAAAGAAGGATCAGTTCAATATATTAGGTGATTAAATCTACTTGATTAAATCATGAATTTAAGGTAACTAAATTATCTAGACTGAATAAATTAAAAGTGCAAGCAAGGCCAAACAAGTATACTAACCCAAAAGGTGTACTAAATATGTTAGCTTAAATTGACTTCCTAAATTAATTATGCCAATATAAATACTAGTAAATTCATTAATAACCAAAAATGGGTTATCGTATTATTTTTATAATCAACTAAATTGAAGGGTTAACTTAGACTAACCCAAAATATTAAATAAAAATATATTAGTTAATTAATATATATAAAATATTAATTAACAATATATTACTTAATTAGTAAATAAACATATTAATCAATTAATAATTATATTGATTAATAAATAAAATTAGCATATTAATAGCAATTGTATTAATTATTTATCAATTTAAAATATTGATTTATGAAATTATTAATTAATTAATATATTAATTAATAATATTTATTAATTAATAATATATTAATTATTAATGTATTTATCAATAGAAAAATAAATAAATATATTAATTAATTAATAATATATATATTAATTAATAATATATTATAAATAATATATATTAATTAATATTATATTAATTATTAATATAGTTATTAATAACAATAAATAATAATAAACAAAATTTTAAAAAGAACAAAATTTAAAAATTTTACCACCACATAAATATATGTTTGAGTCCCCAAGGGACATGGCGGGGTCCACACACTGCCATGACAATGCGTACCTACCTTGGCAAGGCCGCTGCAAGCCCCCTCACGCTAGCCGTGGGGGAGTGGGTGGCATGGGGTCCACTGCCCAACCCCCCACTTAAAATATTTCTTTTTTTTATATATTTTTTATTTATTTATTTTTGTTTATTATTATTTTTTTCTATGAAACGAAATTAAAATGCAGGCAACTTGCATTTTTTTATCAAATGGTTTCTTTTTTTTTGTTTAGTAAATTTTTTTTTAATAGATATTTTATGAGACTTTTTTGCAGTGGTGACCCAGGTGGGTCCCACTCCTATTACTCTATGACTTAGGTTTATATGTAGATCTTATAATATATATGTTTGTTTGTTTTTTTGACAAGTGGACTAGGAAATAATAAAATATTGACTGCGGCAAAGGAAAATGTATGAAAATTTTTCCCATACATTTTCCAGAGACCTGTAGGTCTCTTTTTGCCCTTGTTTTGATTTTTAAACTAGATATTTTTATTTTTATTTTTGATCTTCTTCTCCTATGATTTTGATCTCTACAAATAAAATTTAGTTCAACACTAGGAAATGAAGAACACGAAAGCTCTTATATTTGGCTTGATAAGAACATACATAGTTGAAGGTAAATACTTAAAACATAAGGGATTTAATAATTTCTTATGACACACATAGTGCTTATGAATATCAAAATTGTTAATCTATCTAAACATCTTTTCATTTACTTTAATATTTCAACTTGAAATTCATTCATCATGTCATTAAGGAAAATGCTTCTAAAGTTTTAAATTAACACTTCCTTGCAACAATGAAATAGAATGCTACGCTAATCCTTTTTCCACTATTGATTTGTCATCATGAACCTTACATTCGAGTGAATGGAATACATTACTCATTTCACCATTGAATTCATTTTACAATAAACAAGTTCATTATTTTCCTACAACTTGATATGGAAAACAAATGTCCAATACAATATCAACAAGAGGAGCTTCTCATTACAATAGATCAACAATGTAACACTCCATGTTTGCTTTCTCAAATACACCAAAAGAAGACCTTTACAAGAGCCTTTTTCCACATGAACATAGCTTCATAAACCTACAAGTAAAAGTATGGGTAGACCATGGGAAGCTCACCTCCCATCCCAAGCTTCTAAGAAGCCACCCCCGAGCTTGCGGAACCATCACATAGACGGGATCACATTCATGCAAACCAATATCAACAATTACACAAACAACACATTAAAACTCCCATCCAAGGCTATGAACATTGAGTCTCATAATGACTCAAAATTTGGGGTGAAGGTGGAACTAAATCTCAAGGGGAGAAAGCATATTTCATAATAAGAGACAAGCTCACACTTGGCTTTCTTATCACACATCTTACCACAATATCACAAGCCCAAAAAATCTCCTTATGACCCCCAAGGCTACAAGCCATACAAATCTCTTATGACCCCCAAAATACAAAAAAGAGAAATGGCTACATGGAGCCCATACATCCATGTTTTCTTCCTTCTTCTTTCCAAGGAGAGACTCTACACCCATAGCTATCCCAATCAATCCCTTCACCCCCAAGGATACTCTTCCCTCCCAAGGGTGAGTGTGGCCTTGAGAACTCCCTTAAAAAAAAAAAAACACAAACAAGAAACTCAAGAAATCAAAAAATTTCACATTTACAATAGAAAGAAAACATGCACTACAACAAGCTCAAGATATCTCATAGACAACTACAAATCAAGCAACACAACATACTATCATCAACAAGAATATGGAGAGCACAAAATTACAATATTACATACAAAGAAATTATCATCTACAAGAGCTTTCATGAGGATCCACCAACCTAAGTCCAAGCAATAATGGCGAGAGAGTTGAAGATGGGATCCTTTTGTCCAAGCCTATTTCCTATATCCCAGTTCCTCCAAAATTAACTAGTCTCTAAGTTAGAGAGTGGGTGTTCAAACTCTTCCAAAAGAAGAGTCCCCTCTAAAAATACCTCCACACATACTCCTAGGGATAAGATTGCATTCCCATTTGGTGGTCTTCCCTAAGTTCCTTCCATGGTTTCCAAATATGGGCTCCTAAAAAGGTTGGCCAAAAAGGTGGGCAAAGGACTAGCTTCCTAATGGATGGAGCTCTAACCAAGACCTTGCTTCAAAAGTTAATTTTCGGTCATTTTGAAAATCTAACTTTTGGAGGGGTCTTTTGGTCAACTATGGGTTGTCTTATGGTTAAATATGCCCCTTACCCATAGGTATATCAAGTGGGCTTACTAAAAATAGCCTAAACACACCCCTAGGCACCTTTTAAGCCCCCCAAAAACCCATGTAAAGCTCAAATTCGAAATTCATTGAAAAGACACTACCTCAAGCTTCCTATCCAAGGGATTTCTCATGGGGATCCTCATGGTACTATCCTAGGTTGATGGGTATCCAATCCCCAAGTGGACATGTCATGGCCATAGTACACACACAAGTGTCAAGTGACACAACAAGAATGACACATCACAAGCCATGTGGCATATCCACTTGGGCATACTCAAAAATAAATAACATTACAATTTAACATATAAATTAAATACATTCATGCACATTACTTTCACAAATAAAATATGAAACAATGAGGTTTTTTCCTCTCACTAGAAGCAACCTTGGCTCGAATTGATTTTCACATAGGTCTATGCTTTGGTTCCCCAAAATACCATGGTCTAATTCTCTGCACACTAAAGCCAACATCAATAGTCCAAGAAATATAAATCCACAACATATATGAATCAATACATTCAACTTAACAAATCATTTGTATCGCCACATAATCAATTTAAATTCACTTCACATAAATGTAACCTCCTTCTCTCCTATCATCATGTGCACTCATAAACTTCACATAAGTAATTAACTTTCAATTCACAATAGTAATCCCATTGTATCATAATCAAATCAAATCTCCATTTCCTAGTTACTTACGTAAGCATATAAAATCCATCACTTCATCACAACATTCATAAATCAAAATAACCATAAATTAAAATTCATATTTATATCATAAAATAGTCATCAATAATTCATCACCTAACATTTAACCCTAAATGGAATACACATCTCAACCTAATTCATTCCTTGATTTTCATTTTCCTAACAACGCATATCAACATAAATTCCCTAATTGCACATCTTAGTATTCATCTAAATCAATCATCATAATGCCAGTCATAATGTATCATAGGGTCAATATTGTGGGTACAAAAAGCATCATAAAATATAATGTATTCTCATCTACTGTAATCAAATCTTTGTCAAAAGGGTAAAATCTACTAAACTAATCAAAATATTAAGCCAATTACTAGGTCTACCATAATGATAATGAAAAAGCTATGACGGGTCTAGGGTGAGGCCTTACATCATCCCAAAATAAGGCTTATTTGTCATCACTAAGGTTCCATGTCAATTTATCCAAGATAAGTTTCCTAAAATCCATCATGAAGTTCCATATTTGGAACCCCATTAGAGGGTTGTCCATTCTTAACATTCTTACCAAATCCATCCCTTTTAGGTATTTATTTCTTAGGATCTTTACCCTTTTTAAATTTGGGTTGCTATACATTCCCCATATCAATTTGGCCCCGAGTGTCTTAATTTGTTCTTTGATATTTTTTAACCCCAAGCCCTCTTCCTCTTTCAGTATACAAAATTTTTCACATGGAACAAATTCCATCCTTTTTTTATCTTTTGTGCCTTGCCAAAAGAAAGTTCTAAGATTTCTATTGATTTCTTATCTTTTTTCCACTGGTAAGTTCATATAGGATAGTTGATAAATGGGGATTGTTGAGAGAACTAATTTTAGCATGGTTTCTTTCCCTATTAAGGATAACCATTCCCCTTTCCAAGATTCAGTATTTTTCTTGATTTTTGAAATTATATGATCCTATAGTTCCTCGGATATGTTTCCTTTGTCCAGCAACATGCCTAGGTATTTAAAGGGTAGCTCCCCTTTTTTGAAGTTGAAGACCTTACATATTTCCCTTTACGTGTTAGTGTTAGTATTGAAAAATAATACTTTTGATTTTGTTTGATTGATCTCTTGTCATGAAGCCTTAGTGTAAGATTCTAGTATAGTTTTTAATGCAATAGCTTCATCCATACTTCCTTTTTCATAAATAATTGTGTCATCAACAAACTTTTTATGTATTGTAGGGTCTAGGCCACTAGTAATTTTGATCCCTTGAATCTATCCTTCTTCCCTAGCTTTAGATTTGTTTATACCTAATGCTTCTACCATTATAATAAAAAGGAAAGGACATATATGATCTCCTTGTCTCAGTCCCCTTGAAATTTTGAAAAATCCTTATGGGGTTCCATTAACTAGGACAAAGATTTTAAGACTCAATATACATTCAAATATTAAGGTGATCCATTTTCTTGCAAATCCAAAAGATTCCAACACTTTGCAAAGAAAACGCTAGTCCACTTTATCATAGGCTTTACTAATGTCCAACTTAATCAACATACTAGGATTCTTATTTTTGTAGATGGAGTATATAACTTCTTGGGCTATTATCACACCATCAAAAATAGATCTACCAGGAACAAACCTGGTTCTTCCTCACTAATAATGTCAGTTAATATTTTCTAAAGTCTATTAGACATTATTTTGGTTAGTATTTTGTAGATTGTGTTGCATAGAAAAATAGGTCTGAAATTATCATAACATTTTTATCTTTTCATTCTTAGGTATAAGAGTGAGAAAGGTATTGTTTACTTCTTTCAAGAGGTTGCTATAGTTTTGAACCTCTTCAAGAGCATCCACCACCTTATCCAGCTAATAAAATGCCAACATTTCTAAAAGAAGAAGGCTAGGAATCAATCTGAACCCAGAGCCTTGGTTGGATGCATCTTCTTTACTTCTAGTTCAATTTCTAATTTAGAGATTTTTTTTGTAAGGGCCTTATTTTGTTCCTCTGATACAATTTTTGGGATATTTCTTATAATATCTTTTTGATGGATCAAGTTAGACCCATCCTAGTTGTTCAACACCTTTTCATAGGAATTGATTTCTTCCTTCACAATTTTTTGTAGTTATTAAATGATGGAGCCATTTCTATCCTTAATTTTAGCTCTTCTATTTAAATTTCTGCAAAGTTTAGTACTGTTGAGGAAAATTTTTGTGTTCTTATGTCTTGCATCAAGCCAAGTCTCCCCTGACTTTTGACACTAGAAGATCTCTTCCTTTATTAATATTTCCTCATAATCATCTTTCAAAATTTTCTCCTTTAGATACAGATCTTCATCCATACCATTCTCAATGACTATTTTATTGAGGCTTTCTAATTCCTCTTCTAATCTTATTTTTGTTTCAAAGATATTGCCAAAGCTATTTTTTTCTAGGAGGGTAGTTTTTTTTTAATTGTTTTTACTTTGGATATTAGAGAAAAAAGATTTGAACCTGTAACACTTGTTTCATTCCATCATTGTTCTATTAATTTCAAAATATTTTCATCTTTAAGCCATATTTGTTCAAATTTGAAGGGACATTATTTAGGTTGGATATCCTCGGAGATGTTTAGTTGGACAAAAAATGATCAAATCCCGAGTATGGTAAGATCTACGCTGAAAGGTTGTAGGAAATTTATCCCATTTTCCTCTCAATAGGAATTTTTCAAGATTTTCTGCAATATTACTAAATCCTTTCCTTTTGTTATTCCAAGTAAATTTGTCTTTTTTCGTCTTGATTTCAATTAGCTTATTCTTGTTAATGCATTCCTTAAAATCAATTGCTGCTATAAATAATATTACTGAACATCCCTATTTTTCTTTGGGATTAAGGATGGCATTAAAATCACCTCCTACTATGCAGATATGATCTAGAATGGTTTCTAAAAATTATTCTAATGCCTTCCAAACTAACCTTTTATCTCTATTTTGAGTAGGATCATATACATTGATCAATACAAATTAGAGGTTTCTCCTAATAATTTTAACAACACCACTCATCCAATTATTCTTACTGCTAATTATTGAGAAGGAGACCTCCCTAGGATCCCATAATACTGCAAGACCACTAGAGGCCCCTTCAGCGGGAACACAAACTAAGTCCCAAATTCCCATTTTATTTCTAAATTTTTTTTCTTTATTGAGCTTAGTTTCTTGAATTAGTGAAATTTTAGGTTTAGTAATAGCTATGTAGCATTTGAGAATACACTGCTTGTTAGGGGCATTAAAGCCCCTAATATTCCATGTATTGATCCTCATGGCTCCATGGGAAGGATCTTCCCCTTTCCAACATTAAATAGTGTGGTGATCTTATTTTGATCCAAAGCCAAACCATATTTCTTTCTTAGCTAAAAAAGGGAATTCTTGAGTCTCTTCTTATTATTCTTTGCACAATCTAGAGTATCCTTACTGGAATCTATTAGTTAAATTCCTAGCATTGGTTTTGCCTCATTTGTCTCCCTGCTTCCCAATTCAACTATTTCTTCCTTCAACCCTTCTTGTTTCCTCTCCTCTTCTTCCAATTTGAATATTTTAGTAATAAGTTATTCCCTTTCTCTAGAAATTTCTTCCTTATCGACCATGTGTTATGCCATCCTCTCAATGATCTCTTCAAAGACCTCATTGCATAGGTCCTCTAAATTAATGGTACTACCCTTTTCTGATTCCTTCCTATAAATTGCTAGACTCATCTTTACTTCATTTTGGATTATTTCCAACCCATCGGTATAAGGTAAGAAATCCACTACAAGATCCACTACAGATCCCTCTAGGACCCCTAACTTTTTAGGCATTACTACCCCCAAAACCTCCAAGAAGCTAAATACTAGTTATCTCCTTCTAACAACTCACCCTCTTATAACTCCACCCCTACCTCATCTTTGGAAATATCAGTAGAGTTAACCCTTGATCTTTCCTCATAAATTTTGTCTACTAATGATAAGTCTTTTTATAATTCTCCTTAAGTGGGACTAACTTCATTATTTTGTCGAGGGATGTCTTTAAATTGGTTGCTAACATTTCCTTTAATACTCTTGTTCAATCTTGAATTTGCATTGGACAGAGATGATGCTATACCTAGGCTTTGAATTAGTATAGAATTGTCCATAATAATATTTCCCTTATGCAAGTGGGAGGATGGGAGATCATTCTTCTAATATTCAATAATAAATCCTCCCATGTTCTCATTAAATATAAAATTAACCTTCAGTAATTGTGGCCGGGGGTTTGTTTTATGATAAGGTGCTTTTGTATATTTTTTAATTATCTTATTATGAATAGGGTCATTGTAGAAAATTGTCTTGATAGTATATGTAGCATTTTTTGACCTTAGATCATTTGAATTAAGGGATTTCTTATATGTACCAATGACTCGGGGCTCAGGACCGCTCAAGTCATCAATCATGCTAAATGGCAATGGGTATAAGCCACAAACACCGAGCTTTTTAAGCTCGGCCAGAAAAAGTAAGTTAAACACATCAAAAATCAAAATCATTACATATTAGATCATCTTAAGTCAATCAAACAATCAAACCTAATCAAACCACAATCAATTTTCCTGATTCTATTCAAAAAGGATGGAAAATTTATCATCACCCATCAGCTAAATCAAGATTGACCATCAAACATTCAATATGACATGACTAGAACTGACATCATATGACTCTCTATCAACCAAACTTGATACCTAAGTGAATCGACTGATTGACAACATCAGACGGATCAGAAAACTGACTCAGAAGCACGCAAATTTGACCAAATAGGGTACACGTGCTATTTTACTACTTAAAAGCACTGAAATTCAAAAGCACAATTTAAAATAGTAAACGCGCTATAGAAATTTTTAAACGTGCTACAATAATGTGTACGCGCTATAGAACTTAGTATGGGCTACAAAATATCACTGCACGCACTACTAAGAATATCAAAAGCATAATTACAATTATACGCGTTGTAGGAAAGGGCAGTTGCGAAACATGGCCTAGTTCTAACATTTGTACGCACTATTAAAAATGGTGTACGCGCTACGAAAAACTATGGATGCACTTTAAAAAGGTTATACGCACTATTTAATTTAAAAAAGAAAAAAAAATAGTTTTTCTTGGAAAAATCCATTTTTTTCAAATTAAATGCAAAATTTGACAAAGCAGGTTGTTAGAGTACATACCGGAGGTCCACAGCCAGGTGGACGCAACTAACAGTGGCCTTGATCAAGCCTATGCTCGCAAATCGGGATCACCATCGTCAAAAGGCTCAGAAGGGGATCAGAGTGAAAAGTGAAAAGGGAAGGTAAAAATGAATAGTAAAAAAACCTTTTCCCTCTATATATAGCCCGGTTTGACCTAAACAGGGCATTTTTTACTAGAAAATGACTAGGGACCTTTATTTTTCACTCGTTTAGCCAAATTAGGGGCATTTTTCATCACATGATCGCAATTACATTATCGGAAATGAAATCAAAATTCATTATTAATTGAACTCATTCAACGCAAAATAATAAAAAAATGCAATATCTTTCACTATTATCAAATTTCATTTCATTTTTAAGGGGGCATACACTCGGATAATTAGGACTAGCATCATAATCAGTGAATCAGGGTCGCGCCCATCAAATCAAAGCTTAGTCTTTTATCAGAAAAAATTTTGCTTATCAATCGAAAGAGACATCAAACATCAAATCAAAAAAAATCAAACATCATATTAGACAACCTATCATCGGATCAACCATCAAGGACTTCAAATCAATCGAAACTGCATCAATCCCATCATCAGAATCTACATCTTCTATCAGACATCAAATCTAATCAGGACTTCGCATAAAAAATGATTAGGACAATCTTTGAACTGATACACTGCGTGCATCGATTCAAAGAGGGGCATTTATAATCACCTAAAAATGGACAAAATTAATTTATGTGAGCAACCAAGGCAAAATCAATGCAATCAAATAAAATCAAGCTAAAATCAAAGCAAAATTTGCAATCAAGCCATAATCCAAATTTAATTAAAAATCAAAAGCTATTAAATCAAATAAATCTTGATAAATCAATTAATTATGCAATTAATGTAATTAATTGCATAGTTCATTTAAATCAAATCAACCCATTTAAGGGGTATACATGGCTAAACATATTAAATAAATTCAATTAATAAATCCTAATTTTCCCTCAACCACCAAATGGGAGGAAAATGCATCAACCAATAGGATTCAAGGATCAAGCTCACATGGATCAAGCTCACACTGAATCTCCATCACACATAAGGAGAAAGAATCTTGCCCACCCATTTTATCCTCTTGTCCCAAGCTTTAAGGATAATTTATTTAAATGGTCTCCAAAGGTGGAACCATGGACTTAGCCCTAATCAAACCATGATAAAATCAACTCTACCCCCTACCCTTGCCAAAATCTATAAAAACAAGGCATAATTCAATCAATTATCATCCACAAATCTGAGAATAGCACAAAACCTCTTGCAATTTATAGCTAGAAAAGCAAATTTAGAGCTAATTAGGTTTATTTCATTTTGGAATTAATCTTTTAGCTTTGTTTATCATTTTTTATCATATTAGGGTTGTCACTAATGCAAGCTTACTAAGAGCTTTGCATTAACAAACCTAATTAGAGAGCCAGAGTGCTCAATTGTCATTTAATTTGCTTAATTAGATTGCTACTTGTGGTAATTTAGTTGTTATTTTGATTTATTGACAATACTTACCCTATGAAGGTGCTTCTCATAGCACACAGTATGTATGTATGTATGTGTGTGTGTGTGTGTGTGTGTGTGTGTGTGTGTGTGTGTATGTATATATATGTGTATGTATTTCCATATTTCATTTTTAAAAAATACCTTGCTGGAAAAATCAGGTACAAACAAAAGTCAGTCAAAAAATAAATATATATAAAAAAAAATTACAATTAAAATTAAAATATATATATTAATGTTGTGCGTGGAGACACCACCCCCCACCCATGCCAGCCCTTGGCTGCCACGACAGCTAAGGCTATCAGACAACAGACCTTGGTTGTCGAGGTAGGAAGGCTACAGGACAATAGTCCTTGGTTGTCATGCGATAGTCAGGCCCACCCCATACCCTTTTGGGTTATGGGTTGATTTTTTAAAAAAGTTTATTTTTATAAAAAAAAATATTATATATTTATTTATATATATAATATTAAATTAAAAATATATATATTAGAAAATTATATATATATATATATATAGTTCTATTTTTATAGTTGGTTAAATTAGTAAATTTTGTTTTTCTTAGATTAGCATGTAATATTGTTAATATGAAAATAATTTATCAATGACATTCTTATTTTGATAATATCATAAATAAATATTTTTGTCTCTAATTAAATGGAATCGGGTGATTAAGTTGATTTCTTTAATTAAACGTATGATGAAATTATATTGTCTTTAGTAATTTTAAACCTAGGATCAATTTATTTTAATAATGTTATAAATTGATTTATTAGGTATTAGAATTTAATTTAATAATTATAATTATAGTTTGTTGGTGATTATTTAATACATTAATTTTTGTAATGGAACTTTACAAATTAGTTTATTTATTAAATTTTATTGCATGTTTTATTGTATTCTTCTTGCATTTGGGTTAGAAGAGAATCTTTTACATTAGTCTATTAGGACTATTACCAGAGGTGGGGTTAGGGTTGTGTTTTATTTTGTTTTCCTTGCATACTTATGTGGTAGTTGATCTTTTTGTAATCCAACCTTATGTAATTGAATTTTAGGATGGAAATTGTTATTGTGTGTTCCTATTATTCTTTGGAACCAATTTTTGATATTATGACGACCTTGAGTTATGGTTTTGAGATTTGAACCTAGGGTAGGTTATCTAGGTGTTAAAGGGGAAGTGGATTACTTTGGAGGTGTTGCAGCCTGGAAGTGGATACCTGGGTATCCTTAGTAGGTTACTTAATCAAGTGATAATATAAATTAAATAAGGTTAAAATGAATTAATAAGATAATGGTTTCCTCACCCATGCCTTGAATGCTAGTATAGGCTAAGGATGGGAGTGAGAGAATATGCTTGCTTGTCTAGTAGTGATGATGAGTCTGGAATGATCGGTTATCCTTGTCTACATGAGAGGATTTCAGGTTCTGCATATGATCACACTTGGAAGTCAGAGTCCAGTGAGATCGTTCCAAGGGGTTGACATATGTGATGACACTTCCCTGATTTCATCTTAATTTTCCTACATGTGTTCATTGTCTTTGGATTAGTATGTGTACCTTTGATTTTGAGATGTACTCTTGAGATAGGAGCTTCTAGGATCCTTCCTTAGTTTTACCTGATTAGTTTGGTATTGTTATATGAGTTGGATTTGATGTTATCTCCCCAACATGGTGGGAGTGGAACCACAAGTTTCTACAAAATCGGGAGGTAATGATTCTTTTACCATTTGAGACTTTGGCATTCCTGTACTAGTGTTGGATGATCCTTGTTGCAGTTGCTTTCTATCCTATCTTCTTGGAGACTTATTCTTGTACTTTCTCTATTTTGAACATTGTATTTAATTGTAATTGCATACCCTGTGACTTATGTAGTGGATGTTGCAGATTATGTATACTTTATTATTTAGATGTATTTATGATGTAATATGCAGATGATTTAGATTGTTATTGTAATTAATAGAAGTAATTGTATTTACATAGTTTCTAGCTCAAGGAACCCTTGAGATTTGTAATCTAAAATTGAGATTATGTTTATGTGTACTTATGGAATTTATGTTTTACTTCTTGTTTATTCATTATTGTTTGTAAACTCTTAAGAAAAAAATTATTCTACATACTTAGTTATATGTTTTAAGTTAATATCTCCTGGGTTCCCTGGTGGGGCATTACACTTGGTATCAGAGCCCATGTTTCAAACATTGGGAACTCTAGGAATTTTGTATGCCCATTAGATGTCTAATAGTTAAAACATGAAATAAAACCTAGACATATAACACTCTTGTATTTTAGACCATTGTTTTACGATTTCTTCATGTCTTAATTATTTTGTCCTTGTTGAATGTTGTAGGAAAAATGATCACTAAAACTAGATATGTTGCTAGAGATCATAGTGGAGGGCGTGGAAGAAGCAGACTTCCTAGCCCTCCTATGAGTCAGATAGTTGAGGAGAGCATGGAAGAGGATGGTGGAGAAAATCATGGTGATTCAGGAGAACTCAATGCTATGCAGATTCTCTGGACTATTCTAGAGAATCTACCTATGCAAGATGATGCCGAACATGAAGCATCACACCATTATGATAATGAGAATACATAGAGATCTAGAAGTCCAAAAAGGGGGGACACTAACCTCAGTCAAGGATTTGTAAAGGCCAATCAGAGGAGAGACCTTCTAAGATCATGGCATCCTCCTTTTAATGGTCTTGTTACTTATTTTGAGGTAGAGACTTGGCTCATTGCTTTAGATTAATGTTTTGTCATGCAACAATTCGATACCAATGTTAAGGAATGATGTGGCATTATGAGCCTCAAGGGTTTTGCAGGTTCCTAGTGGAAAATTAAGGAGCAGAAACTGGGACTTACCATGGAGAATATCACTTGGGATATTTTCCTTGAAAATGTTCCTGAGTGTTTCTTATCTGATCAGTGGCAACAACAACACGCACATCTGTGTGGTGTTTTTTGGTGTTGTTGTACTTGTACTGCTAGTGCTTAAATGCCTATTCTATTCTCCTATTGTACAAGGTTTCGGGTCCTTTCAAAACCTATTTTTACGTAATCAAAACATGCACATGAGTTCCACAATTTGTGGTAATTATCTATGTATGTTCAGGATTATGAGCATAATTTCTTTGAGCTTAAATCCTATGCAAGATTTAGTGATCAAACACCACTTATGTTACATCATTTCATCAGGGGACTCAATGGCTACATCATCATAAGGGTTAAGGTTTTCAAACCCAAGACCCTCAAGGAAGCAGTTATTAAGGCTATTTTGGTTGAGACAAATTTGGCTCTAGGGCATGGTGGATAGATAGGGGTTCAGACTAGTGTTCCTACACCTTTAGGCTATAGAGGAAATCAAAACCAAGGTGCATGGAACTTTAAGAAAGATCCTCTCTATTTTTTTAGTGAGCATTAGAAAGGGATAAATCCTCCAACACATGATGATGGTTCTCACTCTAAGAACTTCTATAATTTTTCATATAACAGGCACAATCAGCCCAATCATCCTGTATAGAGCACACATTCAGTTGCGAGAAGAGGCAGTTATCAACAGACTAGTGCACCCTATAATAGGAGAGGTCATGGTAGAGGAAATGGTTACTTCTCATGGGGGAAGAATGGTCACATTATAGTGAATTATCCTGAGCGTGCATCGTATTTTTTAGGAGAAAGACATGCAGCTTATGAGCCTACTATAGGGGATGTTGGTAGATCTCACAAGGTGTTTGGAGTAGTGGACCATCATCAGGTAGAGCATCAAGGCACTATGGTAGAGACTTGTGGTGCTACTAGAGGTATTTCTCTTTTTATTTTATTTGATTCAGGAACTACAAATTATTTTATATCTCCTTTTGTAGTACAGAAATGTGGGCTAGTGATGATAAGGAAAGACATTGGTTGGCAAGTGCAGTTATCCTCTAGGGAAAGGATATCAACAGACTCTCTAGTGCATAAGTGTGAGTTGGATCTAGGTAAATTCACCACCATGGTTGACCTTCATGTTATTCCTTTAGCATCATATGATGTTGTCCTTGGAATAGATTGGTTAGGTTCTCATGGAGCTGACATTGATTGTAGACAAATGATAACCAGGTGCAAAGATGATGTTGGCAAGGATTGTGAGATTATGGGAATTCAACATCATGTATCTTGATGAGGCATATTAATGTCATACTTTAGAATGCCTTAGGATAATATTTGCTATACCTTTTTTCTACATTTTGATACATTTATTGCAAAGACTCTTATGATTTTCTACTACTATATGGCATGTTGCCAACATACATTTAACATGGTTTAAACATACTTAATATACTATGCTTGGATAAAATGCTATATTTCTTGATCTGAAAGCTAATGTTGTGTTTTGAATAAGTAAGAGTAGATGTTTGAATGTGATTGATTATGCGTGTTCTGGTAATTACTGTCATAAATATCTTATCCTAACCTTTAAAGGCATAGTGCATTGGAATAGCGAATGTTGTTTTGACCAAGTTAGGAGCATTCATCCATGAAGTGTCCTACCTGATCTTCCTGCAGCTTTCAATGAAAGAACATTCAATGTAGCACCTGCTGAAGGAGCAAGGTGGAAATCTCCATGACGAGTTAGGCGGCGTGATAATTTCTCTGAGAGGATCTAGGCATGAATGGAAGTTGGATTTGTTGTCACGGAAATTCTCTCCTCCACTTCGGGATCAATTTGTTTAGTCTTTAAAGCTTTCCCTCTTTCTAGTCATTAATATTGTAATAAAGATCCATCTGTTTCTACGGTGCGGTTAGAAGTTAGTTAGAAGTTTTTCCCTTTAAATAAATCCCTGCTCTTGCATGAGCACAACAGCAGAGGGCATTGTCGAATATATAGAAATAGTTTTTATTCAATTTCACTATGTTATGAGAATTTTGTACTTTGATATTCAATCAATAAAATGAAGTATTGATATTCAGTTGAGTGTAATTGTGATTTAGGATACTAATCCAAAGGGGCCCACTTGGTGAGAAACCCACAGTAAAATAGATTCATATTAGCTAGAAGAATTTACTGCATTTATGTTGATTAAGTGCCCAACACTGAACTGCTCTTGCAACCAAAGCTACAAAGTGGCTAACGTCTCCTGCAGCCAAAGTCATAGAATAGTAGAAGTATCATGGCATAGTTTGTAAGAATTCACATGTCTTATTGATAGTTATACTCTTGTAGCTTCTATTCCAACACTTACTTTTTTGCAAACTTTAGCTTAAGCATTAATTTAGTATTCATTTCCTACAATTATAGTATAGTTTTCCTTCAGCATTTACTTCCTACAGCAACAATAATGCATGGCTAAATGATACTTGGTGCATATAATTTTCTAGCCCATTTCAAGTGATACATCCCTGGTCTGACTTACTAAATGAATTTCCATAAAGAGGATAAACTGCTTGGTTGGATGTCCAATCCCTGAGTCCAAAATTATACCTAGTTTTTGAGCCTTTATAGGAAGTGATCATTTTTGGTGTCATTGTCGAGGATGGTGTCGAACCAAGTCTTTAATAAGACATTCTTAGACTTTGTTTCATTTCTAGTTTGATTAGAATACATTAATTTTAGGAGAATTTCATAAATCACCTCACTCCCTACTATCTATATGCATAACTGAAGAAGAGACGCTAGAGGATGGTACTTGTCAAACCAATTCAATCACCCATTAGAGGAAGAGAGTTCATTTTTTGATGCCACCATTGACCTCCCTGAAACTACATCATCCTCCTCATCCTATGAAGAAGAATAGGTTGATTCTTTTGAAATTAATGAATTTGTAGATGTCTTTACTCACTTGAGAGCTCATTTTCTTGAAAACCCAGTCAGTCAAGAAAACTCATTACAGCTAGTCATATACTAACCTCCTTATCAACCACCTTCGTGACCCATAAATCTTGCCAGGATGGCTAATCCCCATGCTTTTCCATTCCCCATTACTAACGAATAGGACACCAACAACCTTAAGAACATACCATCTTCTACCTTGTCAAAATTCTATGGTTTAGTAATAGAAGACTTGAATACCTTTCTCTTTGAGTTTGATATCCTATGCAGAAGTTATGACTACACCTTTGATGCTCACAAGCTCAAATTATTTCTTGTGACTCTTAAGGAGCCTTCTATGCATTGGTTTATGGGCCTAGGATGGGATTTTGTCCAGGATTGGGTAGGAATGCAAGAAGCATTCTTGACTAAGTATAAGGAATATTGTCGGGGAACTAATATGAAAGGAGAAGACCTTTTTAAAATGACTCAAAAAAAGGATGAGTCACTCGAAGACTATATCTCATAGTTCATGTATATTCTACAAAGGAACATAGAGCATGAGCTTAATGAGGAATCTCAGAGGCTGCTATTTCTCAGAGGAATACAAGATGGATGCACTGAAGCTTTAGATTTGATGGTGGGAGGGGATATAACTCAATCTAGTTGGGATGACATAAAGAAAATGTGCCTCAAATATTCACATGCTACTGGGAAAAGAGGAAGAGGTTACAAACTAGCAATAGGAGGGACAAATGGTTTAGGCACTTCCAAATCAGAGATAACTCATCTCCTATCTGACTTTAAGCAAGATATTATCAACAATATGGCCACGTAGTTGGATACTCTATAGGTCAAGAAGAAGCATGAGGAAGTAGAGACTATGTTAGCATAATTCTACCCACACTATTGATAAAAGAAGAGAGAGTGTCAGTGTAAACTGATTTCAAATATGGAGGCCACCCAGATGCCAATGGACTACAAGCCAGTTGAACCAGCGGATGAACAACTATTCTTTGTTGCTCAAAGATGACCATGGGCACAAAAATAAGGTATGCCTCAGGACCCACTTACATTTAGTAGTCCATTTTATAACAATTAATGGAAACCTTCTATGAATTATCAAAATCCACCTTGGAACAACTATCAAAATCAGTAGCAAAATTACCCTATTCCACAATGGTAGAATCCTCAAGGTAGTTAGCAACAACCCCAAGGGGCTTGGCAACCACCACAGGGTAATTGGCAGCAGAATCCTCAGTGGTGAGGAAACCAACAATGGCCACCTCAATCCCAAGGATACATGGATCCACCTCTTTAGGCACCACAACAACAAGCCAATTGCCTAACCAACCTCCAAAATCAACCCAATTGCCTATGCAACCACAGCCAAACCCAAACAATAGACCTCCCACACCTTAGCAAAATGTGTATAATACTGATCAAATGCAGTATCCTATGCAATATCCTACCTATGAAATCACCCTTGATGATATACACCTGCAGTCTGGGACTACTCTTCCTACTCCTGAACATCAAATCATAACTAAAGTGCCCCAAGAGGAGCCTTTCTTAATAGAAAATACAATTCCTCTTCCATCAACGCATCTTATTGCTAATCAGAGCCCCCCTTCTAGACCACCTTTTCCACAAAGGTTGTAACCAACCAATCCTAAGCCTTCTTCAAAAATTGAATTTAACATCCTCACTCAATTAAAGAATGTTAATGTCCAAATACCTTTATTCCAAGCCATTAAGGATGTTCCCACCTATAGAAAAGCCATAAAAGAAACCTACTTTAAGAAGCCTAGTCACAAACTAAAATATCCTCAGATGGTGCATGTGTTAGGAAAGCTCACTGACATCATGTTAGGCAAGCTTACCATCCCAAAATATTCTGACCCAGGCCATCCTATTGTCAAAGTCATTATTAATGGGACCAACTTGGCATATATAACCTTCGAACTACCCCAACTGTCCTACAACTCACAGACAGTTCAACTGTAAAACCTGATGGAATGATTGAGGATATAATTGTTGACCTTGCAACCTAGTCATACCCAACATATTTCATGATCTTGTCACCAAAGGCTACATTAGGAGGATATCTGATTATACTAGGTAGGCCATGGCTAGAAACTATTGATGCTCATATTGGTTGTCACTCAGGGGATATGACCATTTCTAATGGCTACCATACTTAGACTCTTTTCCTATATCCTCCTGCTCAACCCCAAATGGAATTAACCTCACCAATCTGGGCTGACATAGGAGAAGATGCTGAGGTTATCAATTATATGTCAAAATTAATGATGATACAAAGGGACCCCTTCCTACAACTTCAGGATGAAGACAAGGTAATCACCAATATCTTGCAAAATTAGTATGGATCAAGTCCGAATTCTCTGGGCTATTCTTCCAAAGACTGCTCTTTGCAAGTTTTAAACCCAGATTGCCAATGGCCATCTCCTACAGCTAAAGAGCTCTATCACCAATGTCTTCCCCATGAGATACAGGTACCCTCATTTACAGATGCACTATGATAGATCTGACTAAGCAAATAGAGGTTTCCCCTTATCATTACCTGAACATCAATAGAAAATTAACTACACAGTAGTAAACATCTTTGACTAAGACACTGAAGGCCCATACTAGAGCATTTTCTTGGGATTATTCTGACATGAAAGGTTTGGATCCAAAACTATACACTCATAGGATCTATGTAAAAGAAGATAAACCTCTAGTAAGTTAGTTCTAGAGGTGAGTGAATCCAGCCTTAAGAGAAATCATTAAAATAGAATTACAAAAACTTCTCAACTTTGGATTCATTTACCCAATATCTAACAATCAATGGGTTTCTCCATTAGTAATTGTACCCAAAAAGGAGGCAAATGGTGGGTGTGTGTAGACTATAGGTAACTCAATAATGCAACCAAAAAGTACCATTTTCCCCTTCCATTCATTAACCAAGTCCTGGATTCTCTAGTAGGAAAAAAGTACTTTTCTTTCCTAGATGTGTATAGTGGGTACAATCAAACCCGCATCTTTCCAGAAGATCAGGAGAAGACAAATTTCACTTGCCCTTTGGGAACTTTTGCCTATTATGTTCTTCCATTTGGTCTTTGTAATGCTCCAGCAACCTTTTAGAGAGCAATCATCAGCATCTTTGCTGATATCTCTCATGATTGTATGGAGATCTATATGGATGATTTCACAACCTATAGTGAAACCTATGAAGAAGTGTTAAGCAATCTCAATAAGGTCCTGAAAAGGTGTGAAGAACATAATCTATCTCTCAATAGCAAGAAATGCATCATGATGATGCAAGAAGGGATAGTACTTGGCCACTATATATCTGCAATAGGAATACAAGTGGATCCGGCCAAGATTGAGATCATTCAAAACCTTCTCACACCAACCAATAAAAAAGATGTCCAAAGTTTCCTTGGACATACAGGCTACCACAAAAGGTTTATAAAGGATTTTAGTAAAATGGCTAGTCCTCTTCACACTTTGCTCACTAAATATTCAGAATTCAACTGGACCCAAACTATGAAGCAGCATTCCTGCAGCTTAAGATAGTCCTTACAATAGCCCTAGTCTTGCGTAGACCCCAATGGGAACTTTTGTTCCATATACACACTGACACCTCAGATCATGCCAAAGGAGCTATGCTGGGCCAAAAGGAGGATACCATTGAACATACTATATACTTTATCAGCAGGAATCTTCAAGAAGCTGAATTGAATTATACGGTCACTGAAAAAGAGCTCTTGGCAGCCATCTTTGCACTCAATAAATTATGCCACTACATAATAGGGTGTCATATTTTTGTGCATACGGATCATGTAGCCATTAAATATCTTTCTAATAAGCCTACTATCATAGGCCAATTAGCTAGATGGCTTCTCTTATTGCAGGAGTTTGATATCACTATAGTGGACAAGCCAGGCAAATCCAACATAGTCGCAGATTTCCTCACGACTGCAGAACAAGGATGAACCTCAACCTATTGATGACAGCTTCCCTAATGATCATCTATTCTCTATTTCAACTAAAACACCTTGGCATGCGAATATTGCTAATTACTTGGTCTCTCAAAAGGTACCTCCTTATTTCTCACCAAAATAAAAAAGGCTTCTAATAGAAAAAAACTTTTGATTTTTCATCAATTGTTGACTGTCTATTCTATAACGGTCCTGATCAAATATTGAGATGGTGTGTAAGGGAGGATGAAACTTATGACATCCTTCATGCATGTCATAATGAGCCTTGTGGAGGATATTTTGTTGCTAAGTAGACAGTAATAAAGATACTGAATACATGATATTATTGGCCCACACTCCATAGAGACACAGTCCACTATACAAGGAAATGCGACCGATACCAAAGGATGGGATGACCAACAAAATTTGATGAAATGACCCTATTTCCATAGGTGGTAGCAACTCCATTTGATAAATGGGGATTGGATTTTGTAGGACCTATTACTCCATCTTCCAATGACAATTCCTACATCCTTGTATGCACTGACTATGTGACTAAATGGGTAGAAGTCTGAGCTATGAAACATGCTCGAGATAACAAAGTTGTTGAGTTTCTATATGAAGAGATCTTCACACGCTATGGTGTTCCAAGGGAGATGGTTACATATCAGGGTACTCAATTCACTTCCACACTTATCACTGCACTTATGAATGAATATAAAATTCACCATAGGACATCCAATCCATATCATCCACAAGCGAATGGGAAAGTTGAAGTTACCAATAGGGAAATAGAGGCTATCTTGACCAAAACAGTGTAGCTACATAAGAAAGATTAGAGCACATAGTTCTAGGAAGCTGTGTGGGCCTATAGAATAACCTGGAAAACCACAATTGGTTTCACACCATTTGAGTTGGTTTATGGAAAACATGTTGTAATGCCAATAGAATTTGAGCATAAAACATTGCGAATAGCCTTACAGTTGAACATTGATCTTCTAGCAACACAACGCAACATGATCCTACAGCTCAACCAGCTAGATGAAATGAGGAAATCTACTTTATAGCACACCAAGATGATCTAGGTACAATGAAAATGGTGGAATGATTCCCACATTCTGAATAAATGATTCTCTCCTGGTGATTGGGCTCTCCTATATGATTCTCACTATCAGGAAAACCAAGGTAAACTCACTACCCAATGGCTCGGTCCCTATGAAATAGAAAATGTTTATGCTAATGGTGCAGTTTAGCTATCAAGAATTGACCCAATACATTTCAAATTGTTGGTCAATGGGCATAGGCTCCATCTGTATCATAAACCACAAACAAAAGTTGAGTTCCCACGACAGTTTGTGATTTCTCCTGCCAATGTTGAACCTCCTATAGAAAATCATGATCCTTCGACTATTGAACCCACCACACAATTTGAACCTCCTCCAGCCGAAGACATTTGAAAGGTAGATGGACATCCTCCTGAGAGAAATTCTCCTCCCACCACATGAATCATCAAATCATCCCTTTAATTCTGCATACGTGTAGTCCTAATAAAGTTTTCATTTTTTGCAAAAATATTCTTTTCCATAATAAAAGATCCATCTCATTACCTTTTTCTTTACTTCACATTCATCTATCATATCATGTCTTTTCCACCCCGTACTTCTCATTGTATGATACATGTCAGCTGATATTTTTGGATTTTGGTATTTATGATACTTTCACATCAGGTACGCATGATTATCTATTCTTTCAAATGCTCTATACTTATTTATACATCATTATCTTTTATGTTTCATTTAATATAGTAGTTATCTCCAACCATGGTTGTACTTTTAAACCACACCAGTGAGGATACTTGCATCATTTTCATAGGGGGCAATACATTGGCATGTGATTAAAAACTTTTGCCCATGATTTTGAATTAATTGTCATTAATAGCCCATAAGCTGTAAGCCTGATCATTAATCCACCAACCTTGGATTTTGGTCTTTTTTATAAAACCCTGGAAACTAAAGCTCACTTCAATGTTCACAATTTCTGTGTATTTCATTTTTCACCCTTACCACAAATAGTAAACATTTCTAAATTAAGTATGGAGTAAGGATTTTGGGAGCTAGGAATCGTGAACAAATTGAAGTCAAGAACAAAGGGCTACAAAGTTTTTTAGCAAATATGGGTGGACAACCTATCCGATTGGAGCCAGCAAGTCACACGTCATTGTTGCAAGATCAAGTTAGTGTTCATGAGTTTAATCATGTGGGTTGGCTCAATTACTCCATCAAGTTAAATGGTTATGACAAGGTTGTGGTAGTTGAATTCCTACAGGCATTCAACAATGGTGTTACATATGTGAAGGGGTTGTGGATTGAAGCTTCTGAAGTGCAAATAGTAGAAGTCTCTGGACTTCTTGCTATTGGAGAGCATTTCCCGCATGGGCATGATGCTTGTGCGGCCAGAGATGAGTTCTCCCTGCTAACAAATAATGCACTTGAAAGTAGTAAACAAGGTACCAAAAGGCTCTCCCTTCCAGGAGATTGCCCGCAATTTGTTGTTCATATAATTAGATATATCACTTGCGAAGGAAGGTTTTCATTTCTACATGCCGTACATTTTAAATTGTTGAGTCATTTGTGGCATGGGCATTTAGTTAATGTACCCAATGTGTTATATTCCCTGCTAAATTTAGCTTTGAGAAAGTAAGAAAGGGCAGGCAGAATGCTCTTACCCATCATGGGTTGATCAAATTACTGGTAGAAAAGGCCCTCCACAACAATTCTCCCATGAATTGGGATGAATTTCTTGTTGCTCATGTTCAACTTAATAGGGCATGTCCAAAACTTGTAGGACCACATCCTAAGCCTCATGGAGCACAAGAAAATTGTACTGCCGAGGATAGTCCAAAAAGAGTTCAAGAAAACCCTCCTTCACATCAAGAGGACATAACCGAAAATGCTCCAAACCCCAATCTCGGGGAAGAAAACATTGGGGGTTCTGAAGGAAATTATAGTACAAAGGGAGCTAAGAAAAATGAAAAAGGGAAAGAGAAAATGTCTAATTATGAGGTAGGTGGTAGCCCTATTCATCCTACAGCCACGTCTACCTCGATAAAATCTACCTCGCAGAAGCATTCTGCAAAATTAGAAGAACACCCAGTACGGTGTAGTGTCCATTTGAATTCAAAGAAAAAGAAAAATAACTCACCTAAAATGGTTGGCTCAAATCTGGAAGTTCTAAATGAGGAACCCATGAATTCAAACCCACAACAAGAGAATCCAGCCATGGAAGAAGATGTTATGATGAAGGACCTTGCAACCGCAATACCAAAAGAAAAGGTGAAAAAGAATGATTCTGAAGTTTCCTCCTCTCATCCAGACAAAACACAAATAGATGACATACGTGTAGTTTCCACATCAATTCACCAAAGGGGACAAGAAACAAAACCAGGGCATGCAGGTCCATAGAGAAGTCAAAATCAGGTAACCATACATTCTTTGTCCTTGGATTATTTTCAGCAAATTTAGTATGAAAGGGCAATGTGGGCCATAGAGAGGGACAAATTGAAAAGGGAAATAGGTCAACAGAAATAAGAAATTACACTCCTATAGGAAAAGCTAGATTCAGTTGTCAAATTGGTTCCAAAGGTCATAAAGTGTGGACCACCCCCGCAGGTGTATGCTTTGTGCTTAAGAGAGCAATTTTTACTATTTCAATTTATGAGAATTGTCAAAGATTTGAATCCTGACATAGACACCCCTAAGTCCTTTATGGCTGCATACGAGGAGTCACCTGACTTCATCAAAAGTCTTCTCTATGAATTATACATGCATCACTATGTCATTCCCTCAAACACAGAATGGAATCCCTTGTTGTTTCTGGGCGATATACATTTGTCTGCACTACTCTCTTGGGTCAACAATGAAATTTACTATGGAGAACAATTAACCATATATAGGACATTTGAGCATAATATCTCACTTCCATTATGCCCTGAAAGTAAAAACCCTAGATGCCTTTATTGTGATTGGCTACACATAATCTACAGTTTTAATGATTCCACTCACAGAAGAAGAATTCTAGCAAAATGGGAACAGGTACATGCAAAAGTTGAGAGACTATCTCTAGATGATGGAAACAAGGCAGCATATGGGTTATAGCAGAGGTGGGCCAGGTTGCCTCTCTCTCTGAAAAAGGCAAAGCCCCATAGCATCATGAATTTCAGGGCTGCCATGCAGAGAGTCTATTGGTACATAGAATTGGGCCGGCAACTAAGACCAAAATGCTAGATGCCTCTCACATTCCAACCACCTATGCTCCTATGGCCACTTTATAGTTGTATAGAGGAAGAGATGGATGAGGATTCAGAACTAAGCCGATGAGTCAAAGTAGATAGGATGAATGGATTTTATTGGAGTGTGCGCAGCCAAATGATCGAGCAAACACAGGAAGGTGACTTCAGAGTGCTAGTAAAGATTAAAAACTCTTCAGTTCCTGAGGACAAGCACTAGTCTTCATAGGGGGTAGAAATGATGACGCATATTAATGCCATACTTTAGAATGCCTTAGGATAATATTTTCTATACCTTTTTGTTGCATTTTGATAAATTTACTGCAAAGACTCTTATGATTTTCTGCTACTATATGGCATGCTGCCAACATACATTTAACATGGTTTAAACATACTTAATATACTATGCTTGGATAAAATGCTATATTTCTTGATCTGAAAGCTAATGTTGTATTTTGAATAAGTAAGAGTAGATGTTTGAATGTGATTGATTATGCATGTTCTGGTAATTACTGTCATAAATATCTTATCCTAACCTTTAAAGGCATAGTGCATTGGAATAGTGAATGTTGTTTTGACCAGGTCAAGAGCATTCATCCATGAAGTGTTTCGCCTGATCTTCCTGCAACTTTCAATGGAAGAACATTCAATCTAGCACATGTTGAAGGAGCAAGGTGGCAGTCTCTGCGATGAGTTTTAGGTGGTGTGCTAATTTCTCTGAGATGATCTAGGCATGAATGGAAGTTGGATTTGTTATCATGGCAATTCTCTCCTCCGCTTCGGGATCAATCTATTTAGTCTTTAAAGCTTTCCCTCTTTCAAGTCATTAATACTATAATAAAGATCTGCATATTTCTATGGTGCGGTTAGAAGTTAGTTAGAAGTTTTTCCCCTTTAAATAAAGCCCTACTCCTACATGAGCACAACAATGGAGGGCATTGTCAAATATATAGAAATAGTTTTCAGTCAGTTTCACTGTGTTATGAGAATTTTGTACTTTGATATTCAATCAATAAAATGAAGTATTGATATTCAATTGAGTGTAATTATGATTTAGGATACTCATCCAAGGGGGCCCACTTGGTGATAAATCCACAGTAAAATAGATTCATATTAGCTAGAAGAATTTACTGCATTTCTATTAATTAAGTGCCCAACACTGAACTACTCTTGCAACCAAAGCTACAAACCAGCTAATGCCTCTTGCAGCCAAAGTTGTAGAACAACAAAAGAATCATGGCATAGTTTGTAAGAATTTGCATGTCTTATTGATAGTTATACTCTTGTAGCTTCTATTCCAGCACTTACTTTTTCACAAACTTCAGCTTAAGCATTACTTTAGTATTCATTTCCTGCAATTATAGTATAGTTTTCCTTCGGCATTTACTTCCTACAACAATGATAATGCATGGCTAAATGATACTTGGTGCATATTCTTTGCTGGCCCATTTCAAGTGATACATCCCTGGTCTGACTTACTAAATGAATTTCCACAAAGAGGATAAGCTACTCTGTTGGATGTCCAATCCTTGAGTCTGGAATTATACCTAGTTTCTGAGCCTTTATAGGAAGTGATCATATCTCTTATGATTTCCACTATGCAAATCAAGTGAAACATGTGAAAGGGGTGTCAAGTATTTTCTATAACTATGAATGAGTTCGATGAAGTGGAAACAAAAGAAAAGACTCTTGATCATCTAATACTTCAAGAATTCATCAATGTCTTTCCTAGTGAGATTTTGGGTATGCCACCTAAGCGTGACATAGATTTTTACATTGATCTTGTTCCAGAAGCACAACCTATATCTAGAGTGCCTTATTGAATGACCACATAGGATTTGAGTGAGCTTAAGATGTAGTTAGAGGATATTTTGGTGAAGGATAGTATGCATCTGAGTGTTTCACCATGGAGAGCATATTTAATCTTTGTTAAGAAGAAACATGGATCTTTACACTTGTGCATTGACTATAGACTATTGAACAAGGTAATGATCAAGAATAGGTACCCTTTGCCAAGGATGATGATCTCTTTGATCAAATAATGGGAGCTAAGGTATTCTCCAAGATTGATCTCAAGTTGAGATACCATCAGTTGCACATTTAGGATGCAAACATTCACAAAACTACATTCCGCACTTGCTATGGACATTATGAGTTCACAATAGTTCCTTGTGGATTCACAAATGGTCCATTTGTTTTCATGTGCCTAATGAATAGAGTATTTTTTTCTTACCTTGATCATTTTGTTCTCATCTTCTTGGATGATAGATTGATATATTTTAAAACCATGGAAGAGTATGAGGAACATCTACGACTAGTTTTATAGTGTCTTCATGAAAATTAGTTGTATTCCAATGTAGAAAAGTGTGATTTATTTCAATCTAAAGTTTAATATTAGGGGCATGTAATCTCAGGTGAGGTTAGTTCAGTGGATTCCTCCAAGATTCAAGCTATAGTAGATTAGCTAACCCCCACCCATGTATCTGAAGTCTGCAGTTTCATGGGCTTGGAAGGATACTATCACAGGTTTGTCGAAGACTTCTCTAGGGTTGCATATCAAATTAATTCTCTCCAAAGGAAAGTGAGGAAGTATGCTTGCATAGAGAAGTGTGAAGAGGCTTTTCAGAACCTCAAGAAGTGTCTAACCAGTGCACATATTCTAGCAATACCTAACCCAATAGGTGATTTCATGATGTGAGTTGATGCTTCTTTGGAAGGTCTAGGAGCGGTCTTTATGCAAGAAGGATGGTGATTGCTTATGAATCTTAGAAACTCAAGGTGCACAAATTGAACTATCCTACACATGATCTTGAGTTAGCAATAGTGGTTCATGCATTAGTCTACTAGAGATATTTTCTATTGGGACATCGATTTGAGCTTCATAGTGATCATCGTAGTTTACAGTGTATCTTTGCCCAGTCTAATATGAATGTCAGGTAGAGGTTATGGATGGAGTTTCTTTGTGAGTATGACTTTGAGGTCAAGTACATCCAAGGTAAGGAAAATGTGGTAGTCAAGGCCTTGAGTCACAGGAGACATGAGATATTAGCTTTGACTCTTGGTGTAGATTTATGAAGTTTTATACTACAGACACTTCCTTCAGATACTTGGTACAAGGAAGTGAGAGCTGAGATTGAGTCAGGGAGACCTTTGGAGGGTAGGTTTTTAGGATATGTTTTGGAGTTAGATTGTCTTTTGTGCTATATGAGCCAGATTTATGTACCTCCATTAGATGATCTGCGTACCTTAATTTTATCTAAGGCTCTTCATGCACCTTACTTGGTACATCCAGGTGTTAAGAAGATGCATGCAGACCTTCGATAGCTATACTATTGGTTTGATATGAAACGTGACATTGCTTATTTTG